>CM057384.1:1115000-1232500 GCA_030015415.1 Cynopterus sphinx
GGAGGGGGAGACGCGGCGGAGCCCCGGCCTGACCCCCCGCTCCGCCCCCGACGGCGTTCCTGCTCAGCCCCCTCCCGGAACGGTGGCGAGAAGGCCCGAGGCCCTCTCCGCGCGGCTCCCCTGCTGTCCCCATCCGTCTTCCCGCGTCCCGGACTGTCAATCGCCTGGAACGGAGCCCCTGGCGCTGAGCCCCGCTTCCTGGACGCGGCCCCCAGCTGTCCATCAGCCACGTCGGCCCCGGCAAACGTTCACCACGTCGGCGAGGTTAAGAACGTCGGCGCTGCCGGGGCTTCTCGGGGACGCCACATCTGTGATCAACCCTGTGTCCGTCTCTTCGCGTCCCTCTGGACGGACGGGAGAGGCTCACCGTGGAGGGTGAGCCGCCCAGCCGAGGCCGCAGCCAACGCCCCGTCCCCGCCGCAGGGACCCCAGCCGACCCAGGGCCACGCGCGGTGCAGGGCGCCGTCTGAGGAAGCCGGGTCTGTCTGGGAAAGTGGAGCGCTTCCTCCACGGAGCCTCTCTCTCTTCGGCCGCGGGAGCGGAGAGGGAAATGCCTTTCTTCGCTTCATCTGTATTTTCCGAGGGTGATTCGTGACTGACACGTTGGCCCCATAACGAGCGGCTTTTCGGAGGCGAAATCAGAGTCTGATTATTTCTGTAAAGCAATTAGGCTTCCCGAGACACGTCTGGGAAACAGAGATGTAACGATCTCTGAGACACCCGTCTCCCGGCCTCTTCATTTTACTCCAAAACTTACGCTGAAGAAGCCGTAGTTTTGATTTTGGGGGAAAAAAGCTGTTGGCCTTCGGTAAAATTTCCTGCAACCTGGAGGTTATTTTCCCATGGGTTTTTCCGGCACCTTCTCCGCCCCCACCCCCCACTGCCCACGGCTGTGAGGTCAGTACCTGGAAGAGCAAGCGTGAAGGCCGAGGGACGGCTGGCTGAGATTCCCGCCGTCGCAGGTGACAAAAGCAGCTTTTCCTGACCGCCCCGGGGCCCTCCTGAACTCGCTGGGGATGGTGCCGCTCGTGAGGTCACCCCAAGGTCATGGTGCGTAAAGAGACAAAGAAAGAGAGGAAGGTCAGGACTCCCCAGGTGTCCCCGATGGATCTTAGGGTTTCGTCCAGGAGAAGCAGCTCCGAGGTGAGGGAACCGCAGCGCTGACCGCTCGTGGGCCGTGTTTCCCTCTCCCGGGGCGGAATTCTGTATACCAGACGGCAGGACGCCGCCGACCAGAGTCTCTGTGCATGGGCGTCTCAATGGAAAGACCCCGAGAAACGAAGAGATCGTTCAGGTCTACGAAGTGAACCAAGTGTCGACCGAGTGAGCCGGCCGTCTCGAGACGCGTCTGCGGGGTTTCAGCCCTCGACGCTTCTGCACTTCGGTTGCTGCTCTTTACGGCAAAGGAAAGGAGACGCTTCGAGTTTGTAAAAACAGCAAACTGGACAGGTGGTGCCCATACGCATTAGATTATTAGTTTCGAAATAATTAAAGCCTAAGGATTACCCAAAATCAATGTGGTGAAGCTTCCCGTTGCCCTTCCTCCGTAACTCCCGAACCGCCCAGAATTTGCGAGTTGTCTGTCGGGAGATCGGCTGCTGGGTTCCCGTCCAAGGGGGCGCGTTGCTAAAATCCAAGGCCGCGGCGTGTTTTATTATCCAATTCACAGACCCGAACCGGGGCGCGGGCACACCGCGGCGACGTCGTCAGTACCGCGCCAGCGGGCGCCGTCCCGGGGCATCCCTCTCTCTACCCCTTTACTCAGCCCGGGCTGCAGACCGGGCGTTTGGTTTGACTCGAGGGGACAGTTCGGAGCGCGGGAAAGCGTGAGTTCTTCCCAGCTCTCCTGGGCGACCTCCGGGTGTGGCCAAGTCTGCACCTGGGCGAACGGCCTGCGCAGAGTGAGGGCCCGGCGGGGCCTGTGGGTCGCGGGGTTTCTGGTCAAGTCCGTTAGTGCCTTCTGGGAGTGGGCACGGGGGACACACGAGCCTGGCCCCCCGGTCAGACCTTTCCATTTATTTTCTAAGTGGTTCAGGAGGCCCCAAATCCTCGCCGATCCCCTCATTATGATCCACGCATTTTTACTATTTTTGGTCTCACAAACGCGCTTAAGAACACACTTAAAGACGCAGACTGGCACCGAACGCCACGGGAGCCTGCGGGAGGGCGTTTGGCCACATCCGGCCTGGCACCGCCTGGACCCTCCAGCGCGCCCGACTCGGCGGCCGAGGTGAGCCGGGGGAGGGGTTCCCAGGGGCAGGGAGTGGATGAGACAGATCCTGACCGTTCTCATCCGAGAGCCCATTTCTCCTGGAAAGTTCTCCCCTTTGCACGCGGCCGCAGACGCCGTTTCTCAGGCCGGCCTGCCCGCGTCGAGCCAGGGAGCGCGAGGGAGGGTTACCGGTGCGTTTGGGAGGGAGTGCCCCCCCCCCCGCTGTCGTTTCTCAGTCTCCCGCTCTGTCCTGGGGCCCGGGAGAGGCGGGCACCTCCTTGCTCGGCAGCCCGGAGCTGCTGTGCGCGCGTCGCCCTGCGTGCCCGGGTGCGCGGAGAACGCGTGTCCCTCTGCTGGACCTGACAGGTGGACGACGCGCCCCTGGACTGGCCCGCCTGGTCCGCGACCTGTCCCCCCGCCCCCGCCCAAACCGAGAAGCCGGGGCCCCGGCCAGAAGCAAACGAGCAGAACAAACGAGAGGAAGGAGGAACGTCTTCGCCGCACGTGCAGTCCGTGGGCTAAGCGGGAGCAGGAAATGCCAGAAATTTCCGAGAGAGGGGCTGTCTCCGGGGTTCTCGGGCTCCTCTGGCATCGGCGCATTTGCTTATCCAAGGGGCTTAGACAGTTTGAATTAAGCAGCTGAACTTCTGGGTGCTCATTTGAACCGAAGCCAAACTCTGAACTTTCCAGATTTCCCGGCCATTAATCAAAATTTCGAAGATCAGCGGCATGCAATGAATCAAGGTAATAGCCGCCCTCGCCCGGGGCAGCGCGGGGCAGCACCGGCGGGTCGCCAGACTCCGGCCCGGAGAAGAGTCTGGGCCGCTCTGAATGCCAAGCGAGTCGGCACCGGCACCGGCACCGGGACCGAGGAAGCCGCTGCGTGGGAGGCGGGCGGCCCCGGGGGTGGGGGCAGGGGACTGGCCACCTCCCGGCCCAGGCCCCGCGCTGGGTGGCGCGCCCACCGCCCAGCGGGAAAGACCCTGTCTCAGGGGTCCCGGTCCAGCCATCGCGTGCTGCTTAAGGTGGGGGTCCCTCCCCCCCAGCAGGGTGACCAGGAAGATGGTGTCAGCAGGGGACGATTTTGTGAATCGGAGGACGCCATGGGGAGGTTAGCGAAGAAGAGCAGAGGACGTCATCGGCGAAGACACGTCTGAGCTGTGATTCAGACCTTTCTAGTGGTGCTGGCGGCGACGCTGGCGGGGGGTGTGCGTGTGCCTGTGCCTGTGCGTGTGCACATGCGTGCACGTGTGCGTGTGCATGTGCATGTGCGTGTGCCTGTGCGTGTGTGCATGTGCGTGTGCATGTGCATGTGTGTGTCTGCGTGCAGTGCTGCATGTGCACGTGCGTGCATGTGCGTGCGCATGTGTGCCTGTGTGCGTGTGCCTGTGCGTGTGTGTGTGCACGTGTGCGTGTGCCTGTGCGTGTGCACGTGCGCGCGCGTGTGCGTGTTTAGAATCTGGGTCTGGCTCACGGCCACGGCCGCCGGGTGCGCCCTTGGGCCGCGGGGCCTGAGGGAGGCTGCGACGCGGCAAGCAGGTGCAGGCCCGCGCTCACGCAGCCGTGAGACATGCTGACTCGGCGGCCCCTGGGCGAGTGGGGGGTGGGCGTGCATGTTATACCCCCGAGTGCGCGTGCAGGGCTGGCGCTCCACACGCGCCCGTGGCGACGGTGACCTTTGTGCTTAAAACATTCTTTAGGAGACAGGACGCAGTCGTGACCCCGTCCCCACGTTCCCCATTTTCTACTTTTTGGCACAAATAAAAAATAAAAATTAAAAAGGGACTCGTTCTTACGGCGTCTGTGAACAAACCTTCCCTCTCCACTTCCTGCTGCCCCCACCTCAGCTGCACAGACCCCCCCAAAATGGATTCTCCTGCCCCTCCCAGTACGTCGTTCTCGGTGGCGGCCATGCGATGCCTCCCACTAGGCCCCCTAAAACACCCAAAAGACCTGAGCAGGAACTTAAAGGCGGGAAGAACCTAACAGGAACGTGACTCCTTCTGCGAGGCAGGCAAACGCAGCGCTCACGGCGATAAATATTTTTAAATTCGGTTTAAAAATTCTCGTCTGCTATTATCTGGAATATGTCAGTCACCGTATTGTTTTCCTTAACGAGATGGCAAATTGCTCCCTTTTAGATTTCATGATTCTGTATTTTTCCCGGTAACATTCTAGAGAATTTTCCTGCTAAAATAGTGTGAAGTTCATGGGCTGATTAGATGGGTGATAGGGAGATGATGGGTGGGTGGGTGGATGGATGGATGGATGGATGGATGGATGGATGGATGGACGGATGATAGATGATAGATAGATAGGTAGGTGATAGGTAGGTGATAGGTAGGTGATGGATGATGGACAGGTGACAGAGCCACATAAACCGGGGGAGGCGCACGTGATTTCCAGAGCACGGTGAGATCTATTCGTTGTCGAGACAAACGCCATTTACTCTAAAGGCATCTGAGGATCGTTCTGGCCAAGAACTGGTCAATTCAATTTTAGATAATTTTTTCTATTTTTTGAGGATTCCGCATGGACTTTCGTTTTTTATTTTACCCGTTTGCATCCTTCCGACAGCCGTTGACAGAGAAAACGAGGCACGCGACGGCCTTTACAGCTCACGGGAGCGTTTCTACAGCTGACGTCATCCAGCCACGCGGGGTTCGCGGTCTGGCCACACGCGGCAGAAAGGGTCCGCTTCATCCCCAGGACGTCACAGCTGGTGCCGATCCGAAGGACGCCTTCTTAGAAAATTCCAGAAACATCGAATGTCCGGCTTCCTTTAACCAAGCGTTTATGGGAAATACATCTTTACCTGAAGGAAAAGCGAGACGCCACAGGCGAACACGCGCCGCCACTGGGCTTCTCCGCGCGTGGAGACGTCCCTGGGCCCTTGTCGCCGCGGGGAAGTCACGAGCCACGAGAACCCTAACCGCAGACCAGGGATTCCGACGCGTCTCCTGGAGACGACCGCAAAGCGCCCCCCACACCCAAACCGTCACCGAATTCACAGCAGAAAAGGGGGACGGAGGCAGTCACAGCCACGCCATGGAGGAGAAGTCCCTGAAACGATGGGACATGTCGCCCGGCTGCTCCGGCCCAGGGGCAGCTGCCGAAGACCGCGCGGGCGGCTCGCGGGGGCTGCCGTTCTCCGACGCCCCGAGGTGTTAGGTTCAGGAAGGCCGAGCTCGTGATTTCTTCTGTTCGCAGATGACGCCTTCTTTCCCGTGTCGGAGAAGCCACTGCCGTGCCCAGGGCCGTCAGGCTTTCCCCCGCGTCATCTCCGAGGAGTCCCACAGTTTTGCACTTCACAGGGGAGTCTGTCCAACTGCCTTTGGGGAACGGTCCCAGGCGTGTGCCTAACCCCACTTCTCCACGCGCCAACGTCCAGTCGCTCTGGCGCCGTTCGCTGAACGGACTGTCTTGTCTTCACGCGTCGTCTTTGTTATTGTTGTTGCTGTTATTTTGGGGTTTTTGTTGTTCTAAAGCTCGGGCTACCTGGATGACCCCTGTCCTGCCCGACGTGGAGCACCGACGGGCCTGGCAGCACAGCTGGGAAGGCCCTGACAGCAGCGGGGACCGCCTTGGCCCGCCGCAGTGGCCGTCGTGGTCAGACGCCGGATGGGCGACAGGTCGCAGACGTCCGAGGAGGAGCAGAGGGAGTGCGCGGCGGCCGAGAGACGCCCCGAGCCCAGAGGAGGCGCCGCCGCAGGAGGGGCCGAGAGAACCGGGGGTCCCTGGCGGGGCCGACGGGCAGAGGTATCCCCTGCATGAAGTCGGTCCACCAGGCCCGGGAGGGGGGCTGTTTTCTCAGACGCCCAAGTCTCAGCAACGGTGACGACGACAAGAGAATCACGAGAAAATACAAAGACACGGGACACGCAGCGCGGTCAAAGGAACCGAATAAAGCGTCAGCGAAACGGCCTGCGGAAAGGCAGATCTTTCCGGAAAAACTTTCATAAAAGATGCCGAAGGGGCTGTAGACGACTAAACGAAACCAAGGGAGTGACGTATGGACAGAAGGAACCTACTGACAGAGGCAGAAACTATTTAAAGTGATAAAGTAAGAGCTCTTGAGCTGAAAAATATAGTAAATGAATGAAAAAGCCACATGAAATGCTAAACCAGTAAGACTAGTAAAACGGGAAACGTGCTCCACGGTGCTGCCCTGAGGGGAAACGCAAATCCAAGCCGCCGCGAGCCGGAGCCCCATGTCCGTGTGCGCGCTCGCGACAGAAGCGACAGGCGACACCCCCGCGTGGCGAGGACGCGGAGACGTCGGCACCGCCTGGCTGGGGCGTGCGAAAGGGCATCTTCACGTTGGAGGACACTCGGGCGGGGCCTCAGCGTGTGAAGTTCGTCCCAGAAATGCCGCTCCCAGCCGTCCCCTCGGAAACCGCGGACACGCTTCTGCCCGTGCGACGGTTCACAGCGGCGACTGTCCCAAACAGCCCCGAGGGAAGGCCCCCCACAGGTTCACCCACCCTAAAGGCGACATCACGTGCGGTTGGCCCGCCCAGCGACGCGCCCCGTGCCGCGACAGGTAAAACCGGGCGCCCGTGCAAGCCGCAAGGACGCACCGTGGAAGGAACCGCACACGCACACGCCAAACGCGATGTCATGTGATGCTGCGTGATTCTCTCCCGTCACGGAGTCGGGATCCCCAGAGGCAGAGCTGGGGCCGAGGTGGAGGGGGTCTGGAGGGAGAGGGAGGGTCCTGGGTCTCTGGGGAACGTCCTAAAGCGCGACCGTGGCCTGGGATGCGGCTCCGCAGAGACGCGAAGGCGCGCGAAGCGCGCGCTTTCAGGGGAGGACGTTCGGGCTGGAAAGGGCACCCCAGCAAAGCCGTTTTTGGGGAAAGCGTGTGGATACGGGGGGGGGGGCTGCTCAAAACGGCCCCCCCCGGGGATCCGGCAGGTTTAAACGCGCTGCGGTCCGAGCTTCCCCAGATGCCCGGTTCCATGCCTCTGCTTGGGGTCCTTCCCGTCGAGCGTGCTCCTCTGCAGCCTCCGCCACTTCATGGGGAGCGTCTGGAACATTCCCCCACAGGAAAGACTATTTCTACCTGCGCGTTGGAGGGCGAGGGCCCGAGCGCCTCCATGACACCAGAGTGGGACGCGTCTGGTGCTTCATGGACAGCCAGGCCCAGCGAGCGACGGCATCTCGGCGGGCGAGCCGGTCGTCCGCCCCGTTGGCTTCTCAAATGCCCCGCGCTGCCCGCCTTTCTCCCCGCAAAGACGCCTTCAAAATGGCTCGCGCGGGGTGCGTGAAGTGAATCCCCGTCACCCTGCGGAAAGCTTAAGGGTTTCACAAAAACGGCATCGCACGCTTCGCCCCCGATCGAGCTCTCAGACGCCGCATCGCGAGCGCCGTTCCCCCGTGGCGGAACCCCGACGAGCTCACCGCCACGTGGCTGCCGAGGGCGGGGCGAGGGTTGCGGGCCTGGGGCGCCCGCTAATCGGCAGGAAGCCGCGCGACTGCCTGGCGCGGGCTAAGTGGCCCGCGTCGCCTAGACAGGCCCCAGACAAGCTCGGCGGTGCGGCTCTGTGAAGACCGACGACGAACCCCCGCACCCCGATCCGCACGCGGGCAGCCGCTCTCCCCTCTGACTCTCCACGGCGGGAAACGGTGACCGCCGGCTGGAAGGGGAAGGAGAATCTCTCCCCCGACACCGCCGGCGTGCTCGAGCCTTGCAGAAGCCGGGGGCGCACGGGCTCCCTCGGGCTTGCACCTCGGCCCGCGCTGGGACATGAGTGCAGGAGCCGGGACCAGGGCCCTGCCCCGCCCCCACGCCGGCCACAGGGCCCCCTTCTCGCCTGAGTGGCCGCAGACGGGCACAGGGCCGCCTCCACGGACGCCCCTGGGGACGACGGCGAGGGATCCTGCACGGAGGTCAGCATCGGAGCCCATTCGTGCGATGAAGTGTCCAGGTCGGGGCGGCCCCGTCTCACTGGGCGTCGAGCACGTGTTTCGTGCCCCCGCCCCGCGCGGTGGCGAGGGCGCCCACGTGGTGGCCCGTCCCGAGCAGGACGCAGGCACCGGACGCGCGGAGCGGAACCAAGCTCGGTGGCTTCCCGGGCCGAGCAGCCACAGCGAGCGTCGTCGTGGCTGCGAGACGCTGGGACGTCCAGAAAGGTCGGAAAAAAGTAAGATTCAGACCAAACGAACGTGGGGCTTTGAGCAAGGCGGCCCGACGCTGCGGATCGTGACGCAGGACGGAGAGCTGCGGCCTCAGAGGGGCCCTCGTCGACGGGACGAGGCCGGCCGACCCCGGGTGACGGCGGGCGACCAACGCCATCCGCCTCCTAGGCTGGAAATGAGGGATCGGTACAGGCCTCAGGGAATGTTCTGGAAGTGATGGACTCAGGAGGATGTGCTGGGAATCGTCGCGGACGCAGGGCGTAGGACGTCGCCGCGAGTATACGTTGCTCGTGACGTGGCCCCGAGGCTGCACTTGGCTTCGAAGGCCCCAGGAGTCCCCCCGGGGTTTGCAGGGAGGAGGGCCGTGCCCGGTGGGGCCCACCCCGGGGCCTGCCAGCCGTCGGGGCGGTGGGGGGCGATCGCACGGGCACGTGGGCACGTGTGGGCCGGGCGCGAGAGGGCCCAGTGACCTGCGAGGCCGCCGCCGCCGCCACGCCGCGTCCTTTAGGGGGGTCCGCTGGTTCCGGGGGGAGGAGCGCCATTTCCTTCGTCCGACACACGGTCGCTTGGTCTCCTGCGGCGGGAATGTGCGTGGGTCCCTCCCGGCGCCCTCAGTTTTCCGTCACTCAGCGCTTTCCCGCGCGGTCGTCCACGCTCAGAACGCGCGGCAGAGGCTGCTGTCGCGTTTAAGACGACCGCCCCGTGCGCGGTCCCGCGCCCTCTGCCCCGCGTCACGGGGTCGCGGCTCTCCCAGCCCTACCCTCCCGACTCGGAGGGGACCCCGCGGGCCCTCTGGGCGAGGCCCGGGCACGCCAAGGCGGACAGGGCGGGGGCCGAGCAGAACGCGTCGGGCGACTCCGTGGGCTCTGACCCGCGATGACGACAGCCCCGGGCGCGGAGCCGGCCTGGCTCAGCGGACGCTCGTGTCTGCGGGGCCCTGGGGGTGGACCGGCCCCCGGGGGGGTGCCTGCTCTCCCGACGCACGTGTCGCTCGTCGTCTTCCACGCGTCATTACCGTTTTCCCTTCGAAGTCCTCACGAGACCCTTCCTCATCCGAGTCCAGAGCAGGACGAGCTGGAGCCGCTCAGGCTTGTCACTTGGCGAAACGAATCTCATCCCCTGAAGAGTTCGAGGGGTCAGTCTCTTGCGAGGGCCGAAGTTCAGTTCGCTTTGGGGTGGCCCTGGGGAAACTGCAAAATACAGGGAAAGGCGAATCCCCCAGTGTCTTTGCTCATTTTTTGTTTAATTTTCGCTTTAGGAAAGCGGGAGGGAGAAGCAAACACCCCGCGCCGCGCTGCCGGGCAGGAAGCGGACGTTCACCTGCGTGAACGCGGACTTCCACGGGTGCCGGGACTGTTTCTAGAGAGTTCTAGACCTGTCAGACACGGCTGCGACGAAAACCATTTTTCCTTCCTGGAGCAGGCACGGAAGTGCCCGACGTCTGAACCCCAGGCCCGTCTTCACCGCGTCCAGGACCACCAGGCGCACCTGCCCGCTCGGCGGGACCCGCGGAAGCAACTGGAAGTCCGACTCCAGCTCCAGCCAGAGCCTGCGGGGCGCGCGGCTGCTCCAATGGGCCTTCTGCGTGGCCGGGGCCCGGTCGCCACCCCGATCGCAGCCGCAGAGCTGGGGGTGACGGGGACAGAGATGGAGCTCACAGACACAGGGGACAGGGGTGCGGACCGTGGGGCCGCCCCTCGGCCACGGGCCTGCTTACCCCGCGGTCCCTGTCGGGCCGTCCTCGGGGACTCCCTCGCGGAGCTGCAGTCTCCTCGGAGGACCCCTTGCTCTGCCGGAGGGCGGCGGGGCGGCCCGCGGGCAGGAGACGCCCCGCCTCAGGCCCGGAGGCCAACGGGAGCTGCGTGAATGCCGTGTTGACGAAAGTCGGGTTTGGGGAACGAAGCCGCCCGTCCAGGCTACCTGCAGGGAGGGGAGCAAGGCGCGGAGGGGGCCACGCCCGCTTTCCCCGACGACGCGAAGGGTCACGTGCCCCTTCCTCAGCGAGCTCCTGCTTTCCGATGGACAGGACGGCAGCAAGCGGGCCGGGTAGAGGTTCTCGAGACGACGTGAGGGTGCACCTGTCGGGCCGGCGGACACGGCCTCCCCCCACCTCCCGCCCCCCACACCTGAGCAGAGACAGGCCAGGGCCCGGCGGCCAGCACCTGGTGGGTGGCACCCCTGCGGGACCCACGCCCGCACGTGACTTAAGCCGCGGCCTGGGACACTGTTGATGATTTATCGCATGAAAAATGTAAATGATCTGGATGGCAGATGTTTTATATTTTCTGACCATTCGTTTTCGGGGGGAAAGTAATTAAAATTTATGAAGTGTATCTGCTGAATTGCATTGGCAATTGCTGATCTCCTCCGGGGCTGTCTATGCGGCGATGATGAGTAATGGTGGACACTGAGATGCGGTGACAAGGGCAGGACGTGGCGTTTCCGCGCGGCGAGGCTACCCGGGCGAAGGACAGGGCTCCTTTGCCTTCTCTCCTGACCCCCCGGCCCACCCAGCCCTCACCTCGCGGGACGCTGGGGACGGGGTCTGTCCCCTCGGCCGCAGAGCTCGGAACTCCGTGCCAGGCTCCCGAGTTCTCCCGTCTTCCCTGAGGACGCCCCCCGAAAGCCACGCCACAGGCCCACGTCGGGGACCCGGGACGGCACGCAGACCCCCAGAGAGACCCCCAGACCGACCCTGCGGGGCCGGAGGTCTGCGAGGGAGCATGCCGCGTGCTCCCGCATGTCGCGTTCCCAGGTACCAAGTCTCCACGAGGGAGCAGCCTAAGAGGCCGCCACATGCCCGCGCCCGCACGCGCCCGTGGCGGGCTGCTGCAGCGCCGGTCCCCGTGTCGCCTCTCCCTTCACTCCTCCGCGGGCTCCGGGAGGGCGAGCGCTTTGCCTTTGGTTCCTGAAGTCCCCGACGCAGCCCACAGCCGAGGCAGGTGCGCGGGGCCTGCGTGTGGGGGGGACCTGCCTGTGTCGACGAGGCTGCCTCCGGGGCGAGAAAGGGGGAAGCCACGAGCCCGACAGTTGTGCCCGATGGGGCGATCGGCGCGTTTTTCCACCGGCTCATCACCCCCCGAGAGACCTTTCCTTTCACTAAATCCGGACTCTCGGCCGCACGAACTCGTCGTCCCCGTGGGACACCCCGTGGCGGGTCCGCCTCGCCATCCGGGTCAACTGTGTGGCCGCGCGGTCCGGCCCGGGGCGCGGGGGGGAGTCTCCGCGCTGATTTCGAAACATCCACTTTGCTGCTTCTGCCCCTTTTGCACCCAGTTTTCCCCAGGCTGCCCGAGTCACGTGTCGCGCCCGTGGGAGTTTCCTCCAACGGCGCGAGTGCGACGGCCTGCGGCTCCCACCAGACCAGCGGCCAGTGCGGCCGGGAGTCGGGCGCGCGGCCTCTCCCGGGACCTCGGCCTTTCCCCGGCGCAGCCACTTCTGTTTCCCCTCCCCTCCCCGGAGCCCCCGTATCGCCCGCTGCCCCCCACGTCGGTCAGTCAGGCGCCTTCTGGACCATTCGTCCATCTCCTTTCTACTCCGTCAGACCCGGACGCTCCGCGTAGACCTTCCGGCATTTTCCATTTTAACCGTTTACTGCTTCATCTCCTCTGGCCCTGCGGTCCTCCCCTCCAAGGCAACCTGCGACGGGTGCAAAACCTCGGCACAGGGCGGGCACGGCAAAGCGCTAAAGCCCGAGAGACGGAAGCGCGGATGAATGAACCGTGCCAGAACGTCTGCTGCGCTCGGCAGGGCTGTGTTTCCATCCTCTGACCCTGAAGTTTGGCTCGTACGTGCTATTTCAGCAAAAGATGGAGGTATCCGTGAACGTGTAGCTGCGGGGTCGGTTCGCGGCTTCGTTATACGTCGCCGGAGACGAACCGCAGCCTGGACGCCTGACGACGGTTTATCCTTAAAGAAACTGTTTAACACGGGACACTGGGCAGCTGACAAAGAGGATCAAGTAGACAATCATTCACAGAGTTATATGACATTACTTATAAAATTAAATCATTATTTAGTTAATTACGTGTGTGTGTTAATCATGCTATTTTCACTTAAAATATGTATCAGTAGAAACGAAACCGAACAGGTAATAGTCGTCGTCGCTAAGTGAGAAGATTTTCAGTAATTTTTATTTTTTTATTTTTCTGTATCTTAATTTTTCTTAAAAAGAGTACGCACGCCGTGCGATAAAGGGAAGTAAAAGTAACAAAACCTGGCGTTGAAAATTATGATGTGACGACACAGAATCAGGAGACAACTTTCCATTCGCAGCATCGTCCAGGTTGTGCTCCAGAGCGTGCGGGGCGGGACGCGGACGCTTCGATCTGGGACGGCGGCGCGTGCGGTGGCTCCTGCGGCTTGGAACTGGGGTGGTTTGTATTTCATTCCCCACACCTTCCAGAAAGCTTCCGCGTTTTCTGCGGAGAGCATAGACTTTGCAGTCAGAGGAAATAATGCACAATAACTAGAAGCGTAAGGATAGAATTTGGGTCTTTTTAAAAATTTTAGTTCAAAAGATAAAAAAAAAAGAAAGCAAACTATTGGGTGCGCTTGGGGGACCCTGCGGAGACTCGCGCACGTCCCGTGTCCTGCCTTAAACTTGACTTGTCGGCTGCCTGTCGCTGCCACAGTGTTCCCACTCGGCGCCGAGATTGTCACTGACAAGCGCGAGCGTGCCGAGGCTCGCTTCCCGGCAAAACTGTCACAATAAAAAGACGTGAACATTTCAGTATTTGGGCAAAATGTTTAACACCCAGACATTTGTATTTTTCCTTCAGTTTTCAAAACAGCTTTAAATCTCTCTTTTCAAAACAGCGTTAAGTGATGTCACTCATTAGCTAGCAGGTGGCTGGCAGCGGGAGCTCCACGTGCCGCTCCCGCTCCCCGGGGCACCCCCCGGGCGAGGGTGCTGCCCAGGCGCCCAGCTCCGGGCCTTCCGCAGCCGGCGTCGGGGGGTAAGGATGGGACCCTCGCTCACGCGCGTCGGGCCGGGCCGGATCCTGGGGAAATCAGGCGGCGAGCCGTGGTGGAACCGGTGCCACACGTCCCGCATGAAGCCACGTCGGCCGCCCAGCTGTCGCCGTCAGGGCAGACGAAGGGGGGGTCTAAGTCTCAGGAAAAGGGGGGGCGCCCCGGACCGAGCCTGATGACAGCCGAGGGGAAGGATGCGGCCTTGATGACCAGGCCCGCGCGAGCCGCTGTGGTCGGCTCGAGTACGGTTGGGTTGGCCGCGATGACAAAGTGCCACAGAGGGATGCTCAGGGAAGGGATGGCCTCCAGCCCGGCCGACCCGCCCGGCGAGGCCAAGCGCGGAGACGGGGAGGCTCGGGGCTCGGGGGCCGGCCCTGGGCGGGCAGAAGCACTGTCCGTGTGCAAACGGCCTGGCCGAGCCGAGGGACCGAAAGCCCCTTCTTGTCGAGTGGGCCCTCTCCGTGCAGCGAGCAGCGCGTCAGGATTTCACCACGGAAAAGCCAGCCCTCGGGGGCGTGCACGGCGCTCGGTGCCCCGCTGGGCCGCGCCTCTCGTCCACGGGCCCGTTCGTCATGCCAGCAGCGCCCTGCCCCGAGCTGATGGGTGGGGGGGCTGTGGCAGTGCCCCCAGTTCAGAGACCCGCAGCCGCTGGGTGAGCGCCCCCGTGACCCGGCCTTGGGGGCGCGGACGGCCGAGCACTGTGCCGGGGGACACGGCGGCTAGTGCCCAGCAGAGCGACATGAAAAGTCACTGAAGCCTCAGGATGGGAAGAGTGTGCACGCCACGCCATGTCGGGAGGCCTGAGTGCGAGGGGGACGCGCCCGGCAGGGACGCGATGTCGTTCTTACGAGGACGCGTCTCGTCGCTGCTTGCTCAGCAGGTCGCAGGCTCCGCGCCGTTTTCCTGGGCGTCGCTGTGACGGCCGCTGCCTTAGCGCGGCGTGACAAGCGGGGGGAGGGAGACATTGTCATCACTCCCACTCGCGGGCCCGGGTCGCCACCCTCAGGTGCTCTGGACGGCGCCAGGCCACCCGCCCGGAGGTGGCCCACGGCAGTCGTTCGTGGCCACCGGTTTCCATTTTACAACCGAACGGTTTGAGGAGTCACCGAACACGGTGCTGAAGCCGTCCCTCCGCCGCCACGTCCCCGGCAGCGGCCCCGAGAAAACTCCCGGGAGTCCCTGGGCCATTAACGCCGGCCCCTCGGGGCGTCATTCTTCCTCGCGGGGACCCCAACGCGCCCAGCACTCAAGACTTTCTCCGGAAAAGGGGGGGGCCCTGCCCCGAGCACCTGCTGCGCCCAGCGACGTGGAGGGTCATGCGGACGCCTGCGACGTCCTGTGACTGGTTCCGAGCTCGGGGGGCCCTGCTGACGACGCAGAACGCGGGTGAAGCTGTGAATGACCCAAGACCCCCGCCCTGACCTCGGCGCCGGTGCGACCCCCGGGCGGGGTGTGGGGGTGTCAGAGCCTGCACAGCCCTCGCCCCTGCCCTCATGGCCCTCCCCCTCCAGATCCCACAGAGACAAGTGGCCTTGGCCTTCGTGTCCCCCGGCGCCCTGCCCTCTCCAGTGCTCAGGGCCATGGGCCCCCGACGCGGGGCCACCCTCTCTCCCGTCCTAGTGGCCGAGGCCCCGCCCGTGTGACTCCCGGCGGAGGTGCCGTCTGCTCTCCCTGCAGCTGCCCTGCCCCGCCTGGACCTCTGCACGGGGCTCAGCTCGACGCCCGAGCGTCCCCGGGCCCCGGAACCGTTGTCCAGCTCGAAACTCGGAGGCCTGCCAGTGGACGTTGTAACTCCTACTCCCCACAGGCCCACGCGCAGAGGGGCAGCCGGGGGGCTCTGGCTCGCGCAGCTGGGCTCACTCGTGCATGGGCCGGTGGCTCCCCGGGCACTGGCGGGCGGGCACGTCCTCAGCGGGGATGGCCCGGCACCCCCTGCGCATCTCTCCCGGCCTCCAGCAGGCCAGTGTCCCCAAGGTGGTGGCAGGCGTCCAAGAAAGAAAGCAGAAGCACAAAAGCACATTTTCACCCTCAGCGGGTCTCAGGTCTGTCCTTCCGGCCAGAACGGGTCACACGACGGGCGGAGGCTGGCCGTCCCGAGGGCCAGGCGGGAGGGGGCCGTCAGCGTGCCCGCTGGGCCGCACCCCACTGTCCCCCCAACCCCACGTGCTTCCGTTTTAACCATTTCACCCTGAAATCAGCCCGTTTCTCCAATGGACCTTGCACCAACCCCGCCGACGCCGAGTCCTGGCTCCCTGGGCCAGGCCGGCCCAGCCGGAGGGCCCTGAGGGAGGCCGCCCTGGCCCCGTGCAGTGTGTCCCCCACGAGCGTGGCGAGCGGGTCCGAAGGCGGGAGACGCAGACCCCACGCAGGCCGGCGTCTTCGCCAGAGGATGTCACTTTCCCGAGAGGAAAGAGGGAAAAGGGGGGCCCAAACGCGAGGCTCCGAGGCAGTTACTTTCTCTCTTGACTAATTAAGCTTAACCAGAGCGGTGGCCTGTCAAGCCTGGGAACCTTTCCCGGCAGAAAAAAGGAGGCTGCTCTCCAGGTGGGTCTTCCCGACTCGGCTGGCGCCCGTGACAGCGCCGTCAGAAATAATGGCTCGGCGGCCCGCTGTCTGTCACGGCGGCATAATTACGCACGGGCGGCTCCTGCGCCCTGATGGGCGGCGCTTCCCGCGAGGAAAGCAGATGCGGCTTTCGGAGAGGAGGGACTGCATCCAGGGCTCTGCCGGGAGGAAGAGCCCACGAGGGGACGTTTGGAAAGTCTTCTCCGCGGGCGCGTGGGCGTGCGGACGCGCGTGAGTGTGCGCGCGCGCGGGCTCGGGCGTGTCGCTCGTGCAGAGGCGGGATGTCATCCCAGGCGGGCCGACGACAGGAGGCCTTCGCGGTTCCTCACGGCCTCGTCGCAAGCTCCTCACCCACTTCGGTGTGAGGTTCGGCCTCGGAAACGCACCGCGGGGCGGGCCTGCAGGCTGGGTCCGGCTTGCTAGGGGCGAACGAAGGTGGGAGCTGAGTCCTGCGGGAAACGGGGCACGGGTTAGACCCGCATCCGCCTCTCGCACCCGCGTTCCCGTGGCGCCTACGAGGCCGAGGCGGTGGGAGCAGGAGGTGGAGAGAGACGGACGGACGAGAGGCAGGGAGATGGGGAGACGGGGAGGGGAGGGGCAGAGGGCTGCGGGCCCCAGCGCCGGGGCGGTGCTTGCTGTTCTTCAGGTGCAGGGTTTGAATAAAAATGCAAAACAGGATGCTCCCGTTCGGTAAATATTATCATTTTTATTCACTCATTAATTAAGTTGCTTAATTGCTGCTGTCAAAGACTCTCGAGGTGGCGACGCGGGCTGCGCGCTGCTGGGATGGGAGCGAGGCGGTGCGCGGCTCCTTCCGGGACGGGAAGCCCCCGAGGGCGGCCAGAGGACCCCAGGGCGGTGCTGGGGACCCCCCGAGGGGGAGCGGCCCCCGTGGCGGTCCTGTGGGGTGACCTTCCGTCGCTAACCAGGACCGCGGCCTGCTGCCAGCTCGTGTTCCTTTCAGCCGGTGCCCTGTGGGAATCGTTTCTATGCCAAGGACGTCCCTTCCCCTCGGCCGCCCTAACTTCCCTGGGACAAGCGGGGAGGCGGGCAGCATCGGTCCGGCCTTTCGGCGCGTCCTGTCCTGCGCTGTGCGCTGCGTGCCGTCGGGGGCCCAGGCTCCCCGCGATTCCCGCGTGCCCCCCGCACCGGGCCGGGCGCCCCGCGGGGCCGGCCTCCGCTCCCCTCCGCAAACACGCCGGAGACGGCCCACAGAGCCACTCGGCGCTGACATTTGACAAACCGTCCCTGGCCTTTCCGTGCTCAAATATGCTTTCTTCGAGTATTTGAATAACCTTTGAGCGCGCACCTGTCCTAATCTGTCACCCTACACACACCCAAAAGTCACAGCACCTCCTAGACGCCAAGAGATGGCCCCCAGGGTCCCCCAACACAGCGCGTCTCCACGGGGGGACATCGGGACCATGTCCTGGTGCTGGGGCGGGGGGAGGAGAAAGGAGAAATGGCAGCGCAGTGTCGCCCACAGCGGAAAGTTGTGGGACAGTGGCTCACGCCGCTCCCAGGCGCCCAGGCGGACACAGGCTTCTCTGGACGCTGCCTCCGTCTGTGGGAGACGCGTCCTCACAGCCTCGTCCAGCGTGGCCCCCTCACGGTGCAGCGCGGCCACGTGCGCGCGTGTCTACGTGTGTGCGTTTGCCCAGGCGTGCACCTGTGTCGCGTGTGTGCCGTGGGCACCGGGCGCTGCGCGTGTGTACTGGGGGCGTGTGTGCCTTGTGGACCGCTGCACCCGTCTGCCGTGCGCGCTTGTCCACCGTGCTCCTGCGGGTGCGTGGCCGCTTCCCGCGCACTTTCTCAGCGACCTCGCTGCGCGCTCCTGGGCACCGGGGCTGTTTGCGGGAACCGGCCCACGCGGGACGGGCCCCAGCCAGGAGCGAAGGCCCCGAAGGGCCGGGCAGAGGGCAGCAGAGCCAGAGCTTTCCGTGACTTTATCTTCCTGCTCAAGTGCACCCCCACTGCCTTCGGGAAGAAGGATGGGGATGGGGAGGGTCGCTGCCCCTCCCAGCACCTCTGCCCGGGTGGTCTGGCCCCGCTGAGTGGGTGTCCAGGCCCCGGGGAGGCGCAGTCCCGGCTGTGTGTCCGGTCGTGCAGGGGACACCACAGGTCCCGTGTGTCCTGTAGGTAACTGGGCCTGGGTAGGGGCACTGCGGTAGCCCGAGACCTAAAGGGGACTGAAATCCGTCCCGTGTGCGGAGGGAGACCCAGTCGTTCGGCGCCGGGACCAAACCCAAACCGGAACCCGAATCCAGGCGCACGTGGGCGCTGCGGGGCGCCCCGGCAGGTGCGTGACGGGCGGTCCCCGCGGCTCTGGGCGGCCGGATTTAAGGGATTTACCTGGATTCAGAGTTTCTCTCCTAGAAACCCCGGGGCCGGGCCCTGGCACCCCGCGAGGCCACGCGCATCCTGGGAGCACCTGGGGCCGCCGCACCCTGGGCCTCGCCACCCCCACCCCGTCCTCTGCCCCCTTCGCTCCTCGTCGGGACTTTAACCTAAAAGGACCCCATCCTCCCTCTCTCTCTCCCTCTCCACTCCCCCCCCCCAAGGAAGACGAGCGCGTCCCAGGAGGAGCCTTGGGCACCCGCCCTCAGCGGGGCGGTGGGGACCCCACCCCAGGCACCAGGAGGGGCGCAGGCCGCCCCCCACCCCCGGGGTTTGCGGACGGGAACCGGGTGTCCTCGGTGCAGGGGGCCCAGGCCCTGGCCCCTGTCCACACCTGCGCGCCCGTTGGGGGGGGCAGGACAAGGATAGGTGGGACGAGTACAGGGCCCGGCAGGTGCGCCCCGGGGTGCAGGGAGCCAGGCCGGGGTAGGCATTGGTCCCTGCGCTGTCCCCCCATCACCGTCCCCCATCACCGTCCCCCCATCACCGACCCCATCACCGTCCCCATCACTGTCCCCCATTACTGTCCCCATCACCATCCCCCATCACCTTCCCCATCACTGTCCCCCCCCCCTCCCCGCAGACTGAGGAGCCCGCCCACTCCCTGGTCCCCAGGGGCGGAGCCAGGGGTGGCTGGACGCGGGGTGTGCCGGTGGGGGTGTGTCCGGATGGAGGCAAGGGGGGCCGCCAGGCCCCACCCCGGGGGACCCCTCCAACTCGGCGCCCCTGGGGCCGGAACCGCAATGGGGTGGAGGGGGTGGCCCGGCCCCAGGAAGCGCCTGGCCCTGTGGGAGCCGAGGCGACCCCCCTGCTCCCTCCCTCTCCAGGGGTGCAAAGTTAAGGGGATCAGTCACCTGCCAGACACCCCGGGAGGCTCAGGGCAGCCCCCTTATGGGGCCCTTCCACGTCCCACTTTGGTCTGAGCCCTTGAGGGGAAAACACAACAAAACTGTGCTAAACAGCCGGTCCCGGGGGCCCTTCTGCTGTCCCAGACTCTGAAGACAAGGACTGGACCATTGTCCCCGGGGGATCCCCCCACGTCCTGAGACAGAGCCTCCTGCTGGGACGGTCAGGGCCCGTGGTGGCCTCTGCTCAGCCCACTTTGGCCCACCCCAGTTCAGTCCTGACAAGCTCCTCACTGTGGCTTTTAGGGGTCAGGTGTGCTTCCCCGCCCCCCAAATCCTACGCCCAGGCAGAAGGGGCGACCCTGGAGCCTGATTGGGCTCCAGGCGGTTCTGAGTCCTGCTGAGTTCGGGGCCAGCCTTGGCTCGCTTTGGGACTGGCACCAGCGGACCGGCTGGCCATGCCATCGACCTCTTCCCTCCCCAGGAGAGGCCACCAAGCGAAGGAGCGTCACTTAGTGTCTCGGAAAGACGGGGGAGCGATCGGCTGGCAGGTGTTCCGTGGAGACGGGCTCAGGGCGAGCCCGGAGTCAGCGCCAAGGGCACAGGACACAAGCGGCCCTTGTCCTTGGGCAGGGGAGCGGCCAAGAGGCGTTGTCCCTCTTCCCCGCCTCCCGCCCGGGCAACGGCCGCAAACTGCATCCTTCCAGGATGAGCCACGGAGGCCCCACGGGGACACCCGGAGCGAGGACGGGGCCTGAGGAGCACGAGGCCCGGTATGAAAAACCGGTGAATTCTCACTTGGCAGAGAAAGGAGCGGAGGCTTCCTGGGCCCGGCCGCACGCGACATCGTGCCCGACGCCCCCGCAAGCCGCCCTTCCACAGGGCACAGCGCTGAGCGAGCCTTTAGCCTCTAAGATCCCCAGGAGTTTCTCCAAGCGCCTGGCGCTCTTCAAGGAAGCCTCCTCCCAACTGATGGCCGGGCCGGGGAGTCTCCTAAACGAAGCCAAAGGAAACTCCGAGATGGATGTGGCGTCTTTTTAATTGTAAAAATACACCTTCCCCTGCGAAAGGAAAATAAAAAACAAGAAAATGTTTATTAAAAATAAGAACTGAGGGTAATGTAGGGGTCGGTGTCTGAGAATTGTGCGGTTCCTCACACATCTCTCTCTGATTTTGCAAACGAGCTGTTCACCGAACTTCTTTGAGCTGGTGCCTTGTGTGAGGAAGAATAGGTACAAAGGCTAATAAGCTCCGGAAATTACTGGAAAGCAAACCAGACGCCCTTTGAAAGCACTAACAAAACAGACAAACTGACCAGAGAGAGTGGAAATTTACAAAGGACATAAACACTTAAGCATGACAGATGTTTAAATCCCAGCAAAATGATACTTGAACACACAAAGCAAATAAAATAATTATTTTTCAGAGAAACTTGTTACCGAAATTATCTCCCAGAAGGGAGAGATGGTAAAAAATATATATATTTTATGCTAATAATTTTTAAAGAAATTGAAAAGCTTCTCGACATTTTTCAGGCACAGAATTTTTATTAATTTTTCAGAGACACGTAATTCCCTCCGTGAGTTAAACTGCCGTGTAGCGTCGAAAACTACGGAGAACTTTCTGGATAAATTCATGAAGCTGACACTAAAAGTCAGATAAACATAGAAAAAAACAGAAAAAAAAATATTTACTTTTCTTATTAATATGGGTTAAAGAAATTCCAAATAGTAACTTAGGGAATCCAAGAAAAAGGGCAACACTGAAGAGGTGGGCTGTTCCACGCAGACATAACTTTCCAGGGGGGACGGGGTAGACAACACCAGACACAAGAGACGGAGGCCGACACCGCACGCGGGAGGAGACCTGGCGTCCTACTCCCCCTGACACGGTGTCCGACGGGAACTCCGCGTCCCGGCGTCCGGGGCTTTCTCGCCCAAAATCAAGGCCTCAACCTAATCGGAACGGACGTCAGACAAACCGGATCCAGAAGTCTGTTAACGTGATTCACTGAATTAATTGTTAGAGAAAGAGAAAGAAATTTCTGTGAGCATTTGTTTCGTAGATGCAAAGTGTGTGTGGGTGGGTGGGTGTGCGCGAGAGAGAGAGAGAGAGAGAGAGAGAGAGAGAGAGAGAGAGAGAGAGAGGGAGAGAGGGACAGGGACTGAAGCAGCCGTGACAGCTGTTCGTGTTCTGGCTTGGTTTGTCCGCTTTTTAATAACATATAGTAGATTAGGGCGGAGAGTGCTCCAGCAAGCTAGGGAGTATCCTTCAGCGCTCACTGAGTGTTAGACCAGCTGCACGACGCGCTGGAGGAATTCGCGGGAAGCCAGGACTACGGTGAGGATGACTAAGTTCACTTTCTCCCAGTATCACTGTTACATCCCAACCCAGTGCAGTGACGTGGAAATACGGCCAGAGGAAAACTTTCGGAAAGGCACACGTGAGATTGTCGTTCGTTGAGGGTGATGTTTACTAGATACGGGAAAAATGAGGTTTTCCGGTAAAGTGACACGTTGACGTACGCGTCAGGGGCCCCTTTCGTGCCGGAGCGGCAGAGACAAAGGGGACAATCCAACGTGAAAAGTCGTCGAGCCAAAGGAAGAGACCTTCCCACCGACGGTTCGGGGACAACTGGGTGTCTGCGTGGGAAACGTCGACTGAAATAGTCCTTCTCCCACACCGCACGCCAAGTTAACTCAGGATGGATGGCGGAGCGAACACAGAGCCAAAGCTAAGCTGTTCCGAGAAAACGTGAATCTTCGTGGCCACGAGTGAGGGGAAGAATTCTGGGAGAAAACACCAAAAGCACGTTAAAAAGAAAAAAGTTGGGAAATTGAACTGAAACGTTTCATTCCAAAATCTCTCATTAGTAAAGCAAAAAGGCGACCGGTTCACAGACTGGGAACAAATATTTGCAAATCGTGCATCCCGGAAAAGCTTCCTTTCCAGAGCATGGGAAAACCGTCCAGGAACTCAACGCTCAAGTAACTTTTAATTGGGCTATTTCCTTCGGCAAAAGATTCAGATAAAATTTTCCTAAAAAGTTATGCGAAACGGCCAACAGGCGCATAGAAAGGTGCTCGATCCTGTCACCGTCCTGGGTGCCGTGTGAAGCAGGACCAGGCGTCGCCCCGCAGGGGCTGCCGTAGCGGAGATGCCGGGCAGCGCTGGGTTCTGGCGAGGACGCGGAGAGATGGCACCTCATCCACGGCTGGCGGGAGCCTAAAGTGGGGCAGCGACCTCGGAAAACGGGTTAGGAATCCGAGAAAAGACGCGTAAGTGGACCTTCTGGCAAGGATTCGGTGTCCAGGTCCCTCCCCACTCGGGGGAAATGAAAACGCGCGCAGAGACGTGTGCGCAGCGTTGCTGCAGCCTCATTCGCAGCCCCAAGGGGAGGCCAGCCACGTGTCCGCCACAGGACGAACGTATGGACACCGCGGGGATGGAGGGAGCGAGGCGCCCATCCGCGACAGAACACGGTGAGCCTCGGGAGCCTCGGGCCCAGGGAAAGAACCGGCCACAGAGGCCACAGAGCGTTGGCTGCGTCTGTAGGAAGCGTCTGGAAAAGGCAGACCCGTAGAACCCGAAAATGAGTTGGCGTCGGGGCCGAGGCCGAGGTGGAGAGGATCCGCCGGGGGCTCCGCGTCTTCCCGGGGAGAGGGGAGTGGGCCCGGACCGGACCGTCTGGAAAACACGCAGGAAGCGCTGAATCGGTTACCGGAAACGAGCGGATTCGTGGCGTGGAAGTTCTGCCTCGGCCAGGCCGGTGAGCCAGCTGCCGTCGGGGTCTCGACTTCCAGCCGCGGCCGAGGAGCTTTCTGGAAGGACGTGGTCCCACAGGGAGCGAGCAGGAAACCCGGGTCAATGTTTTAAAAGCGCGTGTAGGATTGGCGGCCCGAGACCCCAGGGACCGGGGGGACCCAGGCCGAGAAGCAAGACCTGCACGTGCCAGTTCGCGGTGCGGGGGAGAGGCTGAGGGTGCCAGGCCCAGCCGTGCCGCGGGAGCCGACCTTGGGACTTCGGGGACGCCTGGGACCTAACGCCTGAGGGAAGGGGGAAGGTTCAGAGCAAAGTGCAGCCGCCTCCGAAGGACGCCGCCTCCAGCCTTTGCCCGGCCCTTTCCTGGACATTCACGCTGGACCGTGACATCTTCCGACTCGCACACGGGTGCGAAAGCGCGTGCGGGTCCACGCGCATCATCAGGTCGTTGCCGCGGCGCCCTGGGCCCGGCTTGTCCACCGTGAGCTCCCGGCGGCCAGGTCGGGGCCGGGGTCCGCCTGCTGGGGAGGAGCCTCTGGGTGTCAGCGAGCGTCGTCTCGCCCACGACTGCCGCCGTCGGGTCTAGTGCTCCCGAGCGGACCTTCCGCGCGTGAGTTACCGCGGCGGGGTCTGCCCCTGGGTGATCCCGTTTCCCCCCTTTCCTCCGTGTTTCCTCACTTGAATTATTCTGCAGGGAAGGTTTGCCGCTTCCCTCCCATTTATGCATTTCCCTACATCAGCACAGACGGTACATGTCATCCCCTGCACCATCTTATTTATTATTTTTTCGTACAAATTTTTCTGGCTTTACCCATCGGGAGCTTTTTCATGTTAATCCCTGTGCCCTCTGGTCAGGCTTGTGGGATAGAGGAAGAGCCACGGGCATTTAGGGGATCTGAGACAGGGAACTGAGTTGAGGGTGCACTTCTCGGGGGCGAGTCGGGCACGTTCGCCGACGGTTACTTCCAAGCGCGATGAAGTCGTCGTGAACCGTCCCGCTGTCCAGACGGCTTCCAGGAGTCCCTTCCGGTGGCTGGTGGCGGCGCAGCAACCGCGGCCATGGCGCCTGCAGAGGAGAGCCAGCTGTGTCACCCAGGCTTTGGGGCCTCCATCCGCGGTCGCCCCTGCTTCGGCCCCGCGCCTGGTTTTGCGCCTGTCACCGTCTATCGTTGCAAGCGGGACGCACCCTGAGACGCTTTCAGCCCCGCAAAGCGGAGAACCAGCCCCCACGGGGGGAAAGACTCCAGGTTTTAGCTTTATAAAGCGGGGCCTGGTCCTTAAATTTTCCCCCAAACCTTATAGCTCCCACAGCGGAAACTTGAGAATGTCTGGAAACGCTCAAGGGCAACAAATTTTAATTTACTGTGTAGACGAAAACGACATCTTTTTATTCTCTTCTTAGAAAGCGGCATCGTAAATGCATCGTTAAGGGGAGACCAGCAACGGGAAAGCAGGTGAAAAGCAGAAGACAGGATCATGGGTGCGCGCCAGGCAGCGGACGAACAAAAGGTGAATTTGAGGTGTTTTGATGGCGTCTGATATCTACGGGCTTTTGTAAATCTGCACTTTTGTGATTTATTTTCCTGTTTTACATAAATCCGGCCTGGTGCCCCACAGGCTTTCCTGACTTCGTGTTCCTTTCCTTAGCACTGGCCTCACCACGACGGGCAAACTGAAGCGTCAGCGGGAGAATCTGGGGCCTCGCCGCGAGCGTTGTCCACGCGCGCGTTCGCAGGGATGCTCTTCAGCAGGAGGCCCTGCGGCCGGCGGGTCTCGCTCGGCCAGTCTCACGCTGCGTCCGCTCACTCAGCTCCTGAGCGACGGCTGGGAAAGGCGAGAGGGGCGTCCAGGAGACAGGCGTCGCTTCTGCGCCAGCCGCAGAGCGCCTGCTGCGCTTCGGAGCTTTCTTCCCGACGTGAAACGGCGCAATCGCACAGACGGTGCGCGGCGCGATCGCATGGTAGGAAAGAGTGGAAAACGCTGATCTGTCGTCGGAGGAACGCCCACCCCGCCCCCACGTCACGAACGACGAGGCCGAGGGCAGGAGCGCTCCCGCCCCACCGGGCCCCGCTCCCCGCCGCCGCCGCGGCTCTCGGAGCGGCTCTCCCAGGGGACGTCGGGGCCCCGGATTCACAACCGGGGCGTGTTTCTGACTCCCCCGCTTAGTTGCTGCTTCACTCGTCGGGAATTTTGAGTTCAGAGGCTCTTCCCTCAGAACGTCGCAGGCGTCGTCGTGGCCGCTTTGGTCCCCGTCCCGTTCAGAAGGTAACCCGACGTCACCCTGACTCTTTTCAAGGAACCTGTTCCGACTCGTTATTCTTTCCTCGTTGTCTTTGGAGGTTTTCTCCGAGCGAAACGACTTAATTCTGTGCAGCGTAAAACAGAAAAGACCTTGCAATTTCCTCTCCCGTTCTAGCTCCCCCCCCCCGAAAAAAAAATTACCTGTGTTTTTCACGAGGAGACGTGCTGGAATATTCTTTGTCGTCCATCACCCCATCAAAATGCCATCGGGATCCTCGGATCGGACGCAGTGAGGAGGGAAGTCGTTGGAACGTCACGTGACTTACTTTCTTTTATTTTAACCCGAATGTCTAAGCCTCCACGTCTTCCCCAAGGTGAGCCAAGACCCTCTTTCTGAGATGAGATTCGTCATCAAATTTTTTCGCATAAACCACACCCCTACACGTTTTTCCAAAAAGCGGAACGGGAGTGAGAAAACCCGCGAAGCACTCTTAGCGCAGACCCTGCAGCTTTGAAGACTTTTTTCTAAAAAGGAGCCGCTTTCTTGTCGACACTCGGCCGCCAGCAGCTTCCCCTCGGCTCGTCTCCGCTGAAAGAGATGCCACCGACTCCGCAGGAGCAACACGGACTCCACGAGTGGGCTCGCTCGCGGCCCTGTGCGGGGCGCTGCTCCCGGGTCCCGGCTAGGACCGCTCACACGTCACCGGGCTGCGGCCCTCTGTCCCCATCTCGGTCCCTCTACTTCATGCAGCGCCTTCGTTTTCGCGGGGAGCTCACTAGAAAGGGGCGGGGTCACGCCGCAGAGGGTGCGTGTGGGGGCGACACAGGGGAAGACTGGGACAAGGGGGTCCAGTGGGGCCATCGGAGCCGGGACAGTCCAGGCAGGAGTGAGGACGGGCCCAGGCCGCCACCGGGTGCGTTAGCAGGCGCCGGGCACAGGGAGAGGCCCCGGGGGCAGGGGGCTCGTGAGCGGGGACAGGGCCGTGAGGGGAGGGGACCCACAGGAGGCGGAGGCCCACGAAGAGCTTACCAGACGGCGGGCCACGGCGGGAACAGCGCGGAGCCCCTGGCACGACTCCGCTGAGGACCCAACGTCCGCTTTGCCCGTTTTAACGCGAGCCCTAGGGTCGCGAGGACCAGCGAACGGAGCCAGAACCCCCAAAGCTGTCTCCTCTTTCAAAGCCTCAGTGCAAACAAAGTGTCGCGGGGTTTCGGGAAAATGAGATTTTAAACCGAGCTCACAGGTGCCGCGCGACGCGGCCGTGTCTCCGCCTCGTGTCTTCCACTCGACCGGCTCCTCGTCCTGCGGCACGGTGTGGGCGTGGAACATCTTCCCGTAACTTCCCTGTCCCCGACGGACAGCGCAGTGTCTGTGGCCGCACCCCCGCGGCCGCGGCACGCCGGGCCACGTGAACAGCCGAGGACCGCCTCCCGCCGCCGCCGCCACTCCGAGGCCTGTGTCGGCCGCAGCCTCGCCGCCGCCGCCGGATGACAGGCCCCGATAAATCAGCGCACGTGTCTGCGCAGCTCTGGGCTCTTTCTGGGGCTTTAAATATTTTTATAATCACGGGTGCGCTATGGGACTCCGGGGACCCCTTAAAGTCGGCATTTGAAACAGCCGAATGGAGACGGAAAACCCGTGTGCTGTGCGGGGGGGTCGCGGGGAAACGTCTCGGAACCCTCGATGGGTGTCAGGGTTTGATTTTTCTGGAAACCAGGTTTTACGGGGGTCGATTCCTGCAGCGAGAGCGCGTCCTGTGTGTCCCCGCATCGCAGGGCTCGGGGTGTAAGACAGGTCCCTGCCCCCTGCGCTTAGGACCGGCGCAGGAGGGAGACGCCCAAGTCCCGTGCGACCGCGAGCCGGCCCGCGGCCCCGAGGACGGCGGCGACACCACACTGCCGGGGCTTCCCAGGTCCCTGCGGGAGGGCTGGCCCCCCTGGATTACGGGTATTGTCAGTCTCCAGGTCAGGCGGGGTCGTTTGGGGAAACGGCCACCTCTGCTGGCCCTGGGTCCTGAGGTGGCGGCGAGGAGTGACGCCTGGCGCTGGCGTGGGGGGTCCCCACGCGCAGGAACTCACCGCGGCCGGAGATGCTGGATCTGCGTGAGATTCCAGATTCCGGGGCCACACGCTGGGGAGCAGGGCGTTCCCCGGGGGAATCGCTCTGCTGAGGCGCACGGATGGCGGGCGTCACGGGGCACGCGGCGACGGCGACCGCGCTGACGCCGAGGTCTGGCTGCAGGCCTGTGGCCCGTGGTGCTCTGTGGAGCCTTCCCATGTGACTTTGCAGGAAACCGGTTTTTTTCCATTTGGGGTAAAACGCGCTCTGCCCCGGACAGCGGCGATCCCGGTCCCTTCGTGGTCCGTTCTCCGTAGGACGAGGCTGGCTTGTGCCGGGGCCACCGGGCAGTGCGAGAGCCACGTAGGGGACTGCGAGGGCAGGTGGCCGATGGCCGGGAGCCGGACACGCTCCCCGCCGTGGTGTCAGACGCGGGTCCCCGGCTCCCGAGGCCTCTGCGACTCCCGGCTTGGGGAGCTGGGGTGCCCTCCGAGCCCAGCCTTACGACGAAGGAAAGTGAGCAAAAGAGACTTGCTCTGGGGAGCCAGGCGATGCCCACATAAGGTCCGTTTCCTTCGGGAGGAGCCCCAGGGGCTCGCACGCTACCCCTCCGCGCCCCCCACCAGCGCTCCCCGCGCCTAGCGTGGGAGCAAGGCCCTCTGAGGAGCGGGGGCCCCTGGGCGTGCGGGGCCGTCGCTAAGCGACGACGGCCACCGCCCTGCGTTTCACTGCCCCCTTCTCGCCCAGCGCCCGGACGAGAGACGCGCGCGCCTCGTTCAACGGGGACAGAACGAGGGGGACGCTCAGCGAGAGGCGCAGCCCGGGTGCATCGTTTTTCCTGATGACCCAGCACCCGTGCTCGCTTCAAGGGAAAAGTCGCCGGGCGTCCGGGCCTCCGGAGTGCGGGGCCCCGTCGCCTGATCCCGCTCAGCACCTCAGGCCGCACCCGTCTGTGTGGAGCTGCCTCGCCGAGAAGGGCCGGGCGCCAGGTGAGCCTCTGCGGAGAGGCCGCGCGGCGGGCAGCGGCGTGAGCCGACGTCTCGTCTCCAGAAAAGGAAACCGAAAACCCGGCAAACTCTAGATTCCTTCCCAAAGTGGGTGCGTCCTCACGGGGTCCTTCCGCTGGCTGGCGGGACGCCGAGGGGGCGGCCCCTGGCGCTGCATGTGAGCCCCCCAGGGACGCCTCGTTTGGACACGGTAGACCCGGAGGGGCTTTCCCTGCTGACGCCTCCAACGCCACCTGCTCCCTCTCCCCGATGCCTGCCCCCGCCCCAGGACAGCCACAGCGGACGCAGAGGGACTCGCTCGTCGTGTCTGACGCCAACGTGTTTCGGGGGACCCCTGCGATCGCAGACCGCGCCGAGTCCTCCCCGGGCCCTGCGCTCAGGATGGACTCAGCCTCGGAAGACAGAGCCGGGGCCCCGCCCGGCGTCTCACGCTCTCCCCGTGACCGCCGCGTCCTGTCCGTGACCTCACAGAGGATTTGCGAGACGGACTCGGGGAGCATTTATGTCTTCTTCACCCAGACGTCCAGCTTCCGCTCCGCTGCATTCGCTCCGTCAGTCAAGGGAGAGAAAGAGAACGGGGAAGAAGGAAGCGGAGGGGGAGGCGCGGAGCGGTTTCCCGAGTCGTCGGGGGGTGGGCTGCCCGCGGTCGGCCCCTCCGCCCTGAAGACAAGCCTGGGCGTGCCCCAGCGCCAGGCGCGCTCCCTCACGCGGCTGGAGGACAGTCCCCAAACAGAAAACGCACCGCGGGAGCCGAGCGGCTGTCTGATCCGGGCCTCCCCGTCTACGTTTACGGTCTCGTTTCTCCGCCGAGAGTCCCGATTTGCTCGCTTGCTGCAGCCACCCTCTCCTCCAAGTCTTCAGCGTCTTTGTAAACCCGCTTCTAAGTCCAGCGCGGGGTTTGCCAGCGTGGCCTCGGAGCCCAGTCGCCTCATCTCTGTGTGAGTCTCGTCGCTTCTTCTTCTTCTTCCCAGACAGGAGGCCGCGGGGCTCACGCCAGGCTCTCTGGATCGGGGTTTGCGCCTCAGAAACACACTGATTTGCCTTCCAGCCGTCAGCGAAGGGCGCTCAACTCGAGCTCCAAACCGTCTTCCTCCAAGTGGGCGGACGGGGCCCCCTCCGTCCCCCAGGCCTGCGGCTGCCGCTTCTCGCTGGGGACCCTGGGGTCTCCCCGTGCGCGTGTGGGTCCGCAGTCACGAGGGAGCGGGGAGGCGTGAGGACGCAGGTGGCCGGGCCGCCTCTGCTGTGCCCCTGGCTTCTCCGCTGCCTCGCTCCTGCGGGCCCCGAGCCGGGCCTCGTGGCCTCCCCCGCCGGTGAGGACGTGGCCCCTCCCTGGGCTCGAGCCGTGCTGTCCTGGCAGCTCTGGGCGTCCCGCGAGTCGCATCCCGGGGGAGGTTCTCCCCGTGTCCACCTGCCAGCCTCGTTCCCCAGCGCTGGCGAAGGGTTTGCGTTTCCGTCTGCTCTGCCCAGACTTCACGGTGCTCTCCGCGGGGGGGTGGTGCTCCCGGGTCACCCTGCTCAGAAACAGCTTCCCTAACCCCCGTCTGAGATCCAGAATCCCCGCGGTTTCTTAGACCCGCGGCCTCCTCGGCGGTCCTCCCTGCGCCGCTGCCAGCTTCCCGTCAGACTGATCCCGTCTCCGTGGCATGGAATCGGACCTCCGCCCCCCGTTCGTCCTCATCGCTCGCCCGAGTGCAGCACCTGCGCGTCCTCCTTCAGACGATGCCTGCGGGCTCCGGCTGAAGCTCTCTCCTTCAGCAACGAGGCACCTGCAAATCGCCTCCTCCGGGCGATGCCAACGTGGGTGCGAGAGAACGGGCGACTCCCCGAGGAGTCGCTCTCCTCTCATCACGTGACACGGGCACATTCGTGCAAACGGATGGAAAAGGCAGGAGACCTGCGCCGCGAGCGCCGCGAGGTCGCGCCTCGGAGAACCTGCCAGAACTGCAGACCGCACCGCGCCCCTGCCCGCCCCGAGCGTCTCCGCGCCGTTCCCGCGCAGACCGCAGGTGTCAGCCAACCGTCCGGATGCGCCCTTTCTGTTCTTGCTTTCCCCCCGAGCGCTGTCCACCTCCCCACACCCCCGAGGACAATCAGGCACGTGTACTCCGAGCTCACCTCTCCGGGCGTCGCTTCTCGCCCCACGTTTTCAGCGCCGTGAGTGGCGGCGGCAAGCACCCTCGGCCACCCGCGCCCCGGCCGCGCGGAGTCCTGGGGACACGCCGCCGGCCCTGCGCCTCCTCCTGGTCGTCGTCGCGCTCACGATCGCGGTGTGAATGAGGCACTGGATGCCAGGGACGTCTCCCGCGCGCCCCACGTCCGCAACGAAGGTTCAGGGAAAGCCTCAGGGATGGGCACCCAAGGGTGCAGCTGGGAACTGTTTTCTAGAAAGAAATCGCAAATCGGTGGTCCGAAGACGCCGAAGTCCGCGAGCACCCTGCCGCCCCCGCGGTTTCTCTCGCCTCCACGTGCGAGTCTCGCCTCACCGTGTGCCATCTGTACTCCTCGCGGCACTTCCTTCGCGGCGTTCCCAGAGCCGACCCCTCGTTCATTAATCCTAACGTGGCCTTTCCCGCGGCCTGCTCGCCATGTTAAATACTTGCCGTAATTTACGGGGCTCTCGCGCACACGTCGCGGCATGTTATATGGGGCCGGCTTAATGGAAAGTCCTGCACACGAGGCAGGGAGGAAAACACGCTGAATTTATGACCGCCTGGGATTCCGGTCATGATTCACCCTCGGAGACCCGTCCGTGCACAGGGGTGCCGACGCGGCTGCTCAGAAGCGATCAAAAAGTGAAATAATGAGTGCTGAGCTGATTACCTCTTCTTTTCCTTCCCTGAAAGCCCAAACACGGTCCGTTCGGAAATTATGCAGATTGCGCTTAAGGTTTTCACAATTGCTCGCGAGCTAATGCCATTAGCTTACGTTTGGAAGCATTTCAGCCCCAGAAATCCTCGAGTTTACGTGCTTTTCTTTCCTCCTTAAAGAAAAAAAAGTTAATTAAAGTTTACCACCATTTAAAATTGAAAAACACCAAAAAAATTGAAAACCACCAAAAAAAAGCACAAATTTTTAAAAATCTCATTTTAAAAATATTACCCCAAGAAGCATCGCGTTTTGCGGATCTTTCCCGCAGATGTAATCCACAGACGGGTGTCCCACCTGAGGGGGGACATCTGACAAGGCCTCGCACAGAGCGATGGGTGCACAGAGCACCCCTCCCGGAGCCCGGCGGTCCCCAGAGAGGCTTCCGCTCGTTCTCCCTCGAGATGAAATAAATCGCTTTATGGGCTCGCCACGGTCAAGGTCGTTCTCCCTTGGCACACGCACGAAGAAGACAAGGCCCTGGACGCAGGGCCCTTGGAGCGGGAAGGTGGACGTGGCGCCTGTGAACACAGACAGCGGCCGGGCAGGTGGACAGCGTGGCAACCGCCCAGCGTGGGCAGGTGGAGGCCGCTGCGGGAGCCGCGAGGAGAAGGTGTCCGCTGGGACACGCGGGGCTCCCGGGAGGAGGTCGTACCTGAGCTGGGACTCAGGTGGGAGACCTGGGCGCCCAGGCAAGGACGGGGGAGGCGGCATGAGCGTGCGTGAAGGGCCGACGTGGCCAGAAGAGGGGGTGCCCCGGTCGTGAAGCCCCGGGCCCTTCTTCGAGACGTCCGGGCTCAGCGCTGCCACCGGTGAGCGGCCCCTGAAGGCCAAGGCTGTCCGACTGCAAGCGTGGCGTGATTCGGAGTGGGCACCGGGCAAGGCCGGGACACAGCCGGCTCGGCAGCGAGGCCTTGGCACGGGTCGCCAGCACGCAGAACTCAAGCGGGGGCGAAAACGCGAGCGAGGACGGGCGCCGGGCGCACCGTGCAGCGGCACTTGGTTCGCTCGGGGAGAGGTCAGCGGAGGCCAAGGTCAGAGCCTGGCGGCAGCTCCGCACCCCTGGTCTGCGCCGGGTTCCCCGTGAGGCCCGAGGACAGGAAAACGAACGAGCCCAGGCCCTCGGCGCGGGCGGCCTGCGGCTGCGCGGGCCTCGCGGGGTCCCGCCCTCCCGCCCTCTCTGCTCAAGCTCAGGTCACCTGCTGTGGAGACTCTTCCTCCTGTCGGCCGCCGAGGGACCGAGGGGATGAACCGAACGCCCAGACCCGGCGGGGGGTCCGAGGCCAGGGCATCCGTCTCCTGGGCCTTCCGCTTCCTCCCCGTGTGCCAGGCTCGTCCACGCAGCCTCATCCGTCTTCGCGATCCAAAAGCCGGTGGGTAAACGAATTCGCACTCGGGTGGGGGTTGAACCACAAAACGACGGCCAGGGAATCACGCGACGGCCACGACGGCAACGTGCCATTTCTCGCTGGGCGTTATGCTTCTGGAAGCTTCTCTTCACTGGAAGCTTCGTGGCCCCTCCTCGAATCAGGCGTGCAGGGAGTCCGAGCCTCTCTGAACGGACTTTGTGGATGAACCTGGGGTGCGGAAGGACGCCTCGGACGCGCGGGGGAAGGAAACCCTAGAGGAGCAGGCTGGCCGCGGGCTTGGCGACCTTCGGTGGGTGCCGGGTGCGGGGACTCGTCTTATCCCTCACAGCACTTCCTCCTCCCCTTGCTCGGTAAGAGACGATGCACCCCACCCACTGCGTGGGACCTGTCGCCTGCCGCGCTGCCGGGCTTGGCCCAGGGCTCGCTGGGGCTGACAGATGGCGCGCGAGGTGACGTGCGACGTCTGAGAGCGCGAAGGGACGCCAACAGTCACAGAGAGCGACCGTCGGCTGCGTTTCCCCTCCATGCAAAGCCGACCCCAAAAGGAAGCTTTCCTCGCCGAGTAGGGCCGTGGGTGAGGAGGATTCGAGCTTTTTCTCTCGTGCGGCTTGAAGTTTATGGATTCGCGGTCAACGTCACCACCTGTCAAGAGAGACGGCCTCACGCCCATCAACAATCATCTCTGAAAGCAGGGCCGCTCGCGTGTCGATCCTGCTGCTCCCGACGTGGGCTTGGCTCGGCACTGGGTCCTGCCTTTCTCCCGGGGGAGGTTTGGAGAAAAAGGACGCGGGACACTCAGGGGTCCTGGAGGCCAGATCCCAGCCGCCAGCTTTCTGCCGTTCGGACTGTCGCAAAGTGACTTCTCCAAACCGCTCTGCTCCCGTGTCACAGCGGGGGGCCGGGCCCCCGGCCTCCGAGGACCCTCGGGTGGGGAGGGGTTCGTGGACGCCCCTGGCGGGGTTCGTGGACGCCCCTGGCGGGGTTCGTGGACGCGCCGCACACAGGCCTCACCCAGAGCAGGCTCCGCGCGCGGTGGCCTTCCTCGCTGGGGCTGGCTCTGCCAGCGTTTTCTTCCCTGTACGAACCCACATTTATCTCCAAACGAGTCCCAACACTTTTCCCACCCGAATTGAATTAAAACGATGCTGCGCCACTCGTCAGTCTGTGGTGCAGCCACCTAGAGGGTGGCAATGCGAAAGTGATCGAACTGTTTTGGAAAAAGAAAACGGGCCCCCAACATGCATGCCCATCCGTGCTGGGGCATCATCGGGTTACGGAGGCGACCGGGGTGGACCACGGAGCCCGCGGGGCCCCGCCTGCCTCCCCGCCTCCTGGCACAGGACCTGCTGCGCCTCGGAGCCGGTGGGACCACCTAATGCGTCCCCGCTGGCCCTCAAGTAAACCACTCCCTCGGGAGGAAGGCCTAGAACCTTCGTCCGAGTGACTCCTGTCGTGCCTAGTTACGACCTCCGTGTCCCAGACAGGTGGGCAGCTGGCCGGGCGCGTTTTCAGAGGCCCCAGGTGTTCAAACGGGTTGTGGGGGGGCAGGGCCACATTATTTCCATTTTCTGCTCCGTAGATGGAAACTCCCTACTTATTCCGTGTGTCTCAGCGTGCCCAGCCCCACTCAGAAGCACCCAGCCCAGACAGGGCCCCTCGTTTCAGCCACCGGAGCCAGCACAGAGCGGAGCCCTCGTGCGTTGTTTCTCCTGCTCTGGAGGTGTCCTGGCCTTCGCGTCGAGAGAGGAGCAAGCGAGCACACGGCAAAACGGAAGCCCGGCCGCCGCGCGCCGAGGAACGGGCCTGCCGTAGGAAATTGAATTTCCTCCATATTCGATCAATATTTAATAAGGGGGGGGGAGCTCGTTACAGGCCTCCTCGCCTCTGCACAGGGCGTCTCTGTGAGATCCGAGGCTGTCGGGTCAGCCGAGCGTCACCTACGGCCTGCGCAGCCTCCAGGAGGCTCCTCTGCGGCCCCGGCCCGTCTGTGCGGGGTTTAGAGACGGGCCGGGCTGGGAGCCGCGCGGGAACGAGGGCTCGCCGCTGGGGGACGGAGGGCGAGCGGCTGCGCAGGCCGCCCCTCGGGTCTGCCGTTCAGTTCGAGTGTTGCAGCTGCCCCGTGCCAGGGCCCGGCCCACGGCGGGCGCGACGCGACACCATCCACCGTCCCCTTCCCCGGCAGCGCTTCACGCGTCGCAGGGACTGGAGAGCTGTGCCCAGCCCGGCCGCTACATCCTGTGAGTTATAAATGACACCTCGCCCTCCTATGCAGATTTCCTGCGCGGAGTGAATTATTCACAAGGCCGAGCGCGGGTTCCAACAAGCCCGCGGCTGGCGGGTCCCTCCTCTCCGGCTGGGAGAGCGCGACGGTCCGCGCGGCCCTTTAAGAGCTGCCGATTTCACCGATTTCACCGGGGGCGGCTTTTGCAGAGGCCAGCGACGCTCCCCTCTCTCCGGGATGGAGCTGAAGAGGCCTCGAGGAGCAGAAAGCGGAACGGGGTGGGGTGGGGGAGCCACCCCAAGACCGCCGCCCCTTCCGCTCTCCTGGGGGCATGTTTTCCGGATGGGACTACGAGAGGCCCAAAGAACCCGAATCCTGGGAGACCTCCTGCCCCTTAGAAGTGATGCCGTTTCCTCCCAAACCTGTGACAACCCCCATTTGTCTCTAACCGAAGCTCCGGTCCAGCGTGTGCTCTTCTCCTCCTTCTGGGGAGCAGGGGAGGAGCTGGACACGCGCCTCCCGTCTCCCAGAGCCCCGGGGCAGACGAGCCTCACGACTTGCAAGGACGATGGACACGCAAGAGTCCAGACCCAGACGAGTCCACCAGTGGAGCCAAGAGAAAGCTCCGACAGCAATCCGCAGGCGTTTGCATCTGTGGCCATGGCCGAGGGTCATTTCAAATCCGGGCAGGAATACTGAGTTTTCATAAATACTTAGAATGAGGACCATTGGCTACCCATTTGGAGAAAAAAATAAATAAAATAAATAAAATAAAATAAAATAAAATAAAATAAAATAAAATAAAATAAAATAAAATAAAATAAAATAAATAAAATAAATAAAATAAAATAAATAAAATAAAATAAAATAAAATAATAAAATAAAATAAAATAAAATAAATAAAATAAAATAAAATAAAATAAAATAATAAAATAAAGATACCTACTTTATAGCAGAAACAAAAATAAATTCCTGTTAAATCAAAGGCCGAAATGTGAAAAATAAAAAGCCCAGAGAGTATTCCTGGAAGGAACCCGGGAGAATATTTCTGTGACCCGGCAGTGAGAATAAACAGAATGAAACAATGGACAAAACGACATATTTGGCTAAAAAAAACAAAACAAAACTATAACCTGTTCCCGACGAAAACCAGACTAAACACAATTAAAAGGCAAGTGACAGACCGGGGAGGGGGACTCCGACTGAGTGTTAATCTTCCATGTTCCACGGACCCAGCGGATGAGAAGAAAACGACGAAATTCCCTCGAAGGGATGAGGACTACGTACGGCAGGAAGAGCACGGATGGAGAATTAACCCGGGAACAGCCGCCCCACGTTTCGGGGGCAATTCCGCCTTTTCTGATGAAACATTCCGTCTGCGTCCCCTTCGACCAGATCGGATAGATGCGTGGATCCATCGGAAAATGGAAACGCGATAAAGACCCAGGCCAGGGCCGCTGGCCGAGCCCTGTCTGTGACGGGACCTAGGCCCAGAGCCGAACCACGGAGCACGAGGGGAGGAGGGCCCGAGACACGGTGATGGACCCGGAGAACGGAGAGCCGCGCTGCCCTTGGGACCTGGAAACACCCACGTTTCCGCCAACGGGGGGACGGCTGCGTGAACGACGGTGTCGCCGGTCGACGGAACATTACGTGGCTGTTAAAAAGGGTGGGATAGGGCCGCGCAGAGAGGGATGAGGGCACGTCGGTGCTTTTCCCGTGAGTAAGGCAAGTCGAGACAGCCGCCAGGCGTTACGGGCGGAGCGGATGGAGACACACACCTGGTTACCCAGGCAGGTGGATGGATAGAGAAGGGACAGGTAAACGGGCAGAATAATCTCATTTATTTATGATTGTTAATTCGGTGTGTGCTTGCTCAGTCCCGGGCGCCGTAGCACATGGCCACGGAAGGTGTGGCTGACACGGCGAGCACTGGCCGCTCGCCGTCCTGGGGTCCGGGAAACCTGAGGTCGGGTCCCTGGCCGGTCCCGCGGCTGGCGAGACCCCCCGCTTCCCGGTTCGCGGCCAGAGGCGGGCAGACCCGCGTCCCGACCCAAACCAGGAGGATCCAGCCGGAAAAAGCAGCAAAATGGTCTCAGAGCGTGGGTTTCCCGTCCGTCTGAACCCAGCCGCGGGCCGGCAGGCAGAACGCTGCTCCGCCCAGGCCTCACAAAGCGGCTCGTGTTTTATTTGCGGGGTCCCTCTCAACGCGCCGGCGATTTGTCCCCTCTTTCCCCTTTTTTCCTCCCTTCCTTCCTTCCTCCCTCCCTCCCTTCCGCCCGCACGGTGGCCTGCACTCAGCTATTGCAAAACAACTCAGGACAAAGAGATTGAGAAATTCTTCTCAATACGGTTTGTCTCAGATGTCCAGGCTGCCCCTTGGGGGGTTTGGGCCCCTGCCCCCCGTTGGATGCCCGATGGCCAGGGCAGGGTGAACCTGGCCCCCCGGAGGCCTTGCGTCTGGGGCGTCTGGACACCTGGATGCTGCGCCGTCCCGGTTCACGGCCGCAGACACGGGGGAAGGAGCAGTGTGGGTGCCGGGACGCCGGTCGCCTGGGCCTCCACTCGCCCAGGACGCCGGTCGCCTGGGCCTCGACTCGGAGCGGGGCCGTGCTTGTGTGTGACGCGGCGAGGCTGCGCTTCAGACGCACCTTGCAGCGCCACCGTTCGTGACTCGAACAGCATCGTCGGCGGGTCCGATTCTAAAGAGGACGCTGGCCCGGCCGTGACGTCAGTGCTGGCTCTCGGCGGCGGGGGCCGCACGATGGCTGGCGTCCCGGTGTGTGTCCACTCACCCCCCGCCCGTCCTCCTGTCCGCAGGGCTGGGCGGGCTGCGAGACGCCGGGCCCTCGCGCGTGGCTGTTTCCGTGGCCTGTGGCTTGGGGACCCGGCCTTGTCGCTGAGCGTCCCCGAGACTCTATCTCTCCTGAAGTCGAAATCGCCAACGTCACCGCACAGCGCTGACTCCTGGAGGCAACACCCTCGACCTCCAACCCCGAGGCATCTGGAAGGACGTTGGAACTCAGAAACGTGTTCACTGGATAAAAATAAACATTAAACTTCGTTCCATTGTTTTGGTTACATTCCTCAAAATCGTATTTTCCCCTTTTGTCTGGTCTGTGTCTGAGTTCGAAGTCGCCTGGGGGGGCGGTAGATCTGCCATCAACAATCCCCCGTTCCTCTCCCGCGGAGCTGCAGGCTATGGGTCGCCGTCTCCACGATGAAAAGGAAGAAGTTAGGGGGGCGCCGGGCTGCGCAGAGATCAATCAGCAAAGTGTCGCTCACCTTTTCAGACCCACGGAGAGCGACGTCTGTGACTCCTGCGACGTGAGCCCCGCTCGTGCGTGCCACCGCCCCACGACCTGCTCGGGAATGTTCCGGAAGAGGCCTGCGGGTGCCACCCAGCCCCGCAGAGCCCGCCGGTGAGAGGGGAGGCTCGGACAGCGCGGCGAGCGCCTTCATTAGGACACGGCGCCTGCAGGCCCGTTCCCGGTCGCCGCGGTCACGTCTCCCCTTGCAAGTGCGTTCGCGAGCCCCGAGAGCACCTCAGGCGGCGCGCGGTGCGCCGCGGCCCGGTTGGAGACGTCCCTGTGATGTTCTGTACATCACGTCGTCGCTAACAACCTGTCAAAGTCGTCCTGGCGCCGACCCGAGAGGCTGATGGTTGGGGTGACACGTCAGCGATGAAAAAAAGGAAAGAAAAGGGAAGAGAGAGGCGGTCCTCCCTCGTCACGGCGATAAACCAGCAGAGACGCGCGGGGAATCAATTACCGACGCGGGACCTCCGGCCCCGGCCTCGCTCCGGGGCGGGCTGCGCCGAGCCCCGCGCGTGGCGCTTGACTGGGGACGGGCGCCGTGGGCGGGGGTGACCGGCCGGGGCGGCGCCGCTCTCCGCCGTCGGGGCTGGCTTAATTGCCTTGCCCCTGAGCGCAGGGATCAGCTCCGGCGGCTCACGCGGCCCCCGCGCCAGCTGGAAGGGAAGAGGCGGTCATCAGGGCCGACGCGAGCCACTCCGGGGGGTGACGTCTCCCGACAGAAGCCGGCCCGGGACGGAGGCGGCGTGGAGGCCTGGACGGCCCGTCCTCTGGCCGCCTGGGCGCCCTGTCCAGCGCGGCTGCGGCGGCCGAGCGGGCACCCAGGCGTCCGGTCATGTGCCAGGGCGCAGGGCTCCCCGTGCAGTGGGGACGGCAGGCACGGCCGCTGGGGACGCGCGTGCAGGTGGCAGGCTCCTCGAGGAGGTGGCGGGTGCGGCGCTTCCGCAGCCCACGTCCGCGCGTCCCGGAGGAGGAGACGACGGTCCCCGGAGGGTTTGCGAACGGTGGCTCGGGGCTAGCGGGCTCGCATCGGGGGGTCACGGCGGGGAGAGCGTCCGGACGCCGGGCCTCTGCGCGGCGGGCCGTGTGGGCGGCGAGCCGTCCGCGGGAAGTCTGGTGTCGGGGGGGACGGGAACACCCCGCTGCAGCCGCCGGCCGGGACTGGGTCCAGGGGCACTGGGCTCCCCGCCGGCCGAGCCAGGCGAGGCGCTGCCCCCCGGTCTCCAACGGGCGCGGGAACTGCCCAGCCGGACGCGGACGCTGAGTCACGGTCTCGGCGCGAGTCCGTTGGACCTGACGGTGCTCCCGGCTGTTGGCCTGCGGAGCTTCCTCGGGGCCGCAAGGCCTTGGAGACTCTGGGCCTCGCCCCCGCCCCCGTGTCCTTAGCTGGGCGGACCCGCCGACCGACGCCTGTGAGGACGAGCACCCCCCAGGGAGGCGGCCGAGCCAGGTCCTCCGGGAAGACCTGGAGCCCCGGACCCGTCGGCCGGCCTGGACGCGAGGCCCGGTGCTGGGAGCGCGGCCTCCTGGGCCCTCGGCCCGGCCGACTGACCAGAGGCCAGAGCAGAGCGGGACCTGCCTGGACACAGAGAGCGGCGTCCGGCCCAGGCGTCCCTCTGCCCCCTGCCCCGAGGCGACACTCGGCCCGGCCTCCTCCTCTTCCGGCTGGAAGGGCCCGTCCCTGTCCGCAGGCAGGCGATCCGCGCAGGGCAGCGGGGCCGCGTCCGCCCGCCCCGATCGCGAAGCTGGAACGCAGGGCGTCCCCTCCCGCCGCTGTCTGCCTGAGGTCCACGAGGTGGGCTGAGGGGGTCCAGGGAGACAGTGGGCGGCAGGCGGTGCCGCCCCGGGAGGTGCCGGGTGAGTGGGAAAGCAGGAGGCAGGCGCCGGGGCCGGCTCTGCGCAGGGGCAGGGGTTACACGTGTCAAACGTCGTCGTGCCGGTCCGCGCGGTTGGTGCCGGCGGCCTGCCTGCTGGAGGACAGAGGCAGAGTGAGGGGACGGAGGGCGTCGCCCCACGGGCCGGATTGAAATCAGACTCATTGGGGTAGCTTTATGGTCCCGGATGGAGGGAGGGAGGGAGGGAAGGAGGGAGGGAGGGATGGGTGGCTGGGTGGGTGGGTGGGTGGCTGGGTGGCTGGGTGGGTGGGTGGGTGGGTGGGTGGATGGGTGGCTGGGTGGGTGGGTGGCTGGGTGGCTGGGTGGGTGGGTGGAGGGATGGGTGGCTGGGTGGCTGGGTGGGTGGCTGGATGGCTGGGTGGGTGGGTGGGTGGGTCGCGGGAGGGCTGGCTTGGTGGGTGGGGGGATGGGTGGCTGGGTGGCTGGGTGGGTGGGTGGCTGGGAGGATGGCTGGGTGGGTGGGTGGGTGGGTGGGTGGAGGGATGGGTGGCTGGGTGGGTGGGAGGCTGGCTGGGTGGCGGGGTGGGGGGGTGGGTGGGTGGGGGGGGGGATGGGTGGGTGGGGGGGTGGGTGGGTGGGGGGGTGGGGGGGTGGCGGGCTGGGTGGCGGGGTGGGTGGGTGGGTGGCTGGGTGGCTGGGTGGCTGGATGGGTGGGTGGGTGGAGGGATGGGTGGGTGGGTGGAGGGATGGGTGGCTGGGTGGGTGGGTGGCTGGGTGGCTGGGTGGGTGGGTGGAGGGATGGGTGGCTGGGTGGGTGGGTGGGTGGGTGGATGGAGGGATGGGTGGCTGGGTGGGTGGGTGGGTGGCTGGGTGGGTGGGTGGCTGGGTGGCTGGCTGGGTGGGTGGGTGGATGGAGGGAGGGAGGGAGGGAGGGATGGGTGGCTGGGTGGGTGGGTGGGTGGGTGGAGGGATGGGTGGCTGGGTGGGTGGAGGGATGGGTGGCTGGGTGGCTGGGTGGGTGGGTGGCTGGGTGGCTGGGTGGGTGGGTGGGTGGGTGGGTGGAGGGATGGGTGGCTGGGTGGGTGGGTGGCTGGGTGGCTGGGTGGGTGGAGGGATGGGTGGCTGGGTGGGTGGGTGGGTGGCTGGGTGGCTGGGTGGGTGGGTGGGTGGGTGGGTGGAAGGATGGGTGGCTGGGTGGGTGGATGGCTGGGTGGCTGGGTGGGTGGGTGGATGGATGGATGGATGGGTGGGTGGCTGGGTGGACACACAGAAGCACGAGGAGGGGGAAGAGCGGGTGCGCGTGCACCTGTGCCGCACACGCACATTCTCTCACTCACACCCAGGGCCTGGGAGCCCAGCGATGGTCAGCCTGCCACCAGCTCCTGGCCTTTAGACGTCCTGGGGACCGAAGCCGGGACCCTTGAAGGGTCAGAAGCGCCCACACCCGTCCGTGGAGCGGATCCCGCTGGATGACACGTCCCTCTGAGGGGCCGCACAGACACAAATGAACGAATACACGGAGAGAAGAAAAGCCGACCGACCGACGCGTGAGGATGAAGTCGGTAGAAAGTCACCCTTCGGTAGCCGTCACGGCCGAGTCGGGGGGGGGGGCGCCGGTGGTGCTCAAACGAGGCCTCGACAGTTGAGAGGACGGACTTGCCCTGCCCTCAGAGCACCTCTCCCCGCGCCCCAGGACGCCCGGGGTCCTCGCAGCGGAGGGGGAGCCTGACACCCGCTGCCGCGTGGGGTGCCCCCGCCCACCCCCCACCTCACCTGGGCACGCGGCATTCCAGCCGGGGGGGGCGCAGCCTGGGGGGAACTGGGGAAAGGTCAGACGGATCTCGGTCAAGGGCGCCTCGGAGGACGGGCGGCCCCTTCGTCTGGGCTTCGGGCCTCCGGAGCCACGACAGGTGGTGAGACTTCCGTCGCTCTCTGAGTCTCCTTACCACGGCCGGGGGAACCGACGCCCCGGGGTGAGGACGCAGCCCGATCTCCATGTAAGAACAATAACAACGTTGATAACGACGGCGAGGCTGAACCCAGACCCCGACAACCCCCACGCAGCGGGTGCATCGTCGCCGTCCCCGTCCCGCAGAAGACAAAGGGGCGGCCGTCCCCAAGTTAGTCCCCCGGGCAGGGCGACCCCGCCGGTCACGGACAGCCGGCCCCTGAGCCCACGCTGCTTCCCAGAATATTTACCTCGAGACGAGACGTGGGAAGCTTTTTGGTTTTTTTACAAATAACAGAGATTTATCCAAAAATCCCAGAGAGAAATAGCACGGACCCTTTGCCAAAACCCCCGCGCTCCCCGTTTTGGACGGATCCGCAAAGTCGTCGTTGGGAGCGTGCCTCTGATTCCTTCCGGAAATACTGACACGCACGCCGCCGCGACCAGGCGAGACAGCCGCCGCCGAGGCTCCGTGGCCGCGGGACCCAGTGTGACTGCGTCCGCTGCAATTCCCCCCAAACCTAAAATGCACGCGACGCGGCGGCCTTCTCCGGGGCTGGGCGTCTCGGCCAAACGCGGCTGAGACGGTTAAACGTGTCGTCGCCGGATCCCCACCCGCCCCTGGGGCCTGGATGGAAACCGCGCTTCTGGGGGGGCCGCCTCAGCAACGCGAAGTTCGGGGTCGAAAGTCCCGGGCTGACGGGCACTCGCCGACTTTCATCCAGCAGGAAAGGGAAGCCTGGCGCCTCCTCTCACCTCGCCCCGGGAGACGGCGCAGTTCGTGGGACGCTCGGCTCCGGGTTCCGTTCTTTCCGCTTCCCCTCCTCCTCCCTGCGAGTGCGCGCTCCGTGGGGTGAGCCCAGGGGCCTCCACCTTGGCCCCGCCGACCTGCGGGGCCGGGTGGTCAGCGCCGCGCAGCGGGGCCACGCGCCGCAGGACGTTCGCCCGCGTCCCAGCCTGCCCTCTGCCCCGGGCACCCCCAGACTCCGCCGAATGGCCCCGGGGGCCGGGGCGGGGGGCACGCGGACCCCGGGGAAACGCGCCGCGGTCGATGGCGACGCCTCCCCCAGTCTGTCTGCTGTGAGGCTGCAAGGCCGCGGCGCTGGAGCGTGGAATCGAGCCGCGTTTCAGTAAAAACGCAGGAAAACAATGGCAGGAAGGAGCCAACGGCGCCTGGTCCAGAAAATTCAGTCTTTCCCCCCCCCAACCCCGGGGTCCGGTCTCCGCGGGGCCCACTTCGGGGAGGCTGTGCCCTCGCAGGGGGCTCCGGCCCCTTCTGGCCCACGCGACGCGGCCTCGCCCGCCCTCGCTGCCCTGTGGCCCGCGGCCCTCCTGCTCCACCGCCCGCTCCATCAGCAGCCCCAGGTGCCCCCGCCCCGACGGCCCGAGGGACGGTGTTCCCTCTGGACAGCTGCAGGGACCCCGGAGTGGCCACACGCTCAGGGCAAAGGGACTCCAGCCCCAGGACGACCCGGCGGAGTCGCCGCGGAGGGCCTGTCTCAGGGACGTTTCGTGGTCCTGCTTGGAGGCAGCCGCGCCGCTGACCGCGAGGAACGGACATGCGGGTGGCCCCGCCGTCACGGGTGCGGGGGGCCCAGGGCCTCGCGCCTCAGTCGGCACACAGTAGGCGCTCTACGGATGCTTGCGGGCAAATGTTCAGGGACAGAGGTGAGGATGCCGCTCCGCTGCGGCCTGACCTGGTGCGGATGGTGCCGCAGTCCACGCGGTGGCCCACGGGGCCCACGGGGACAGGGACCGCGCCGAGCGTGCGAGCCGGGGCAGGGAGGAAGGACGACAGAGGGTGCAAGAGCGAACCGCGCGAGCGGGGCCTGAGCGAGGCCCGGCGGGGACTCGGGACAGTCACCTGTCCGACGTCGGAAGGCCCACGCAGCGTACGAGGAGTCAGACGTGGCCTCGGCGGGTCCCGGGCACGCAGCGGGGACACGTGCCAAGCCTCCCGGCCACCCCCCGCCATCGACAGCCCGGCCCTGCGTGCCGGTTCTGGAAACGCGTCGCTGCGGCGTCCTGCGGAGCCGCGCGGGCGGCAAGGACGCTCGGTGCTGAGCGCGTGGGTCCCCGCATGCGCGCGGCTGCGCGCGGACGCCGGCCCATGCGGCTTGTTGACCGCGCGCGTTGCCAGTGAGGCCGGCCACTCGCTGGTCTCGTGAAGCCGCGGGCGCCTGAGTGCGACGCTGAGCATGTTGGCTCCTGAAACGCGGCGGAGAAGGCCGTTTCCATCCACCCCGCTGCTGCCACACGCACGGAGGCGGGGGAGTCGCTCTCGACGCCGCCTTCCCGATGACCCCAGCTCAGCCAGGCCCCGGCCTGAGCGGTCAGAACCCGCTGGCCACCTCCCAGCGAGACGCCGTCCTTCGATGTCTCACCGGACGCCGGAGATGGCTATCCCTGCACCTGCAAAGCTGCGGGGAGGGGAGCTTGTCACAGCGGCCACCCCGCCCCCGGGTTCCCGATCGCGGCTGCCAGTCCCGGAGAACGAGCCGGAGCCCGTCCCACGGCCGGCGTCAGAGCGAAGGCCACTTCTCAGGGGAGCAAGCAGGTGGCCATGGAGCCCCGGGAAGCCGACGGGGTGCCCTCGCCCTGTGAGCAAGCGCGTGGACCCCGGGGCTCCCGGCCCCTGCGGCCCCTGCTCGTGCCGGGCCCTCTCGTGCCTCCTCGCCTCGTTAAAGACGCCCGGGCGAGTGTCCCCGGCCCCGGGCGGGCGTCCCAGGCGCCGCGCCTCCGCCGGACTCGAACGCCTCGTTCCAACGCTTCCTGCAGCAGCGATTCCCCTCCAAGCGGGCAAACGCCCTTCCAGGGCCAAAGCCAACTCTCTCTCCGATCTGGGGGGTGGCACAGAGCGTGGAAAGTTCTGGATCTCCGCCGAAGAGAAGCCGTCGGCCCCAAAAGTTCCCTTCGGCCACGTGCATGCCTGCCCCGGGAGAAGTGGAGGACACGGCGCGCTTGTCCTGCAGGCGGTGCGAGCCTCGCCCTTTGACTACGAGGACCGAGTCGCAGAGGATCAGGGGAGGAACGTGGACGTGGGAGGATGAGCCGGCGCGATGGCGCTTTGTAGACGGCAACAGCCCGCGTCCCCCTCCCGCGAGCCGGCCCCCCGCACGGCCGCTCCCGGCGTCCCCCTCGTCAGGCCCGCGGTGGACAGCGCGCCCCGGGGTGTGGCGTTCGGTGACGTGACGGCTGCCTCCGTCACGGCGTCCGGGCCAGACGCGGCCCGGGATGCTGGAGATGGATGTCCGGGCCCGGAGAATGGAAATCGGCGCTGATTAAAAGCCCCCGACAGGCCACCCCACGGCGCCCGAGAGCATCAGTTACTTTGCATGGGGACGTGGCGATTGATAACTCAGAAGCGCGGGCAGGAGTGACAAATGCGGGCGGAGAGCGGCGCTGACAACAACGATAACGGTATCAGCCTGGGGCGGCGGGGGCTCCGCGGGGGCTGCTTAAAATATTTAATCATCCCGGGAGGCTGCTGCCGCCGCCCGACGCTGAAGGGGTGCGAGTGGCGCAGGGATCCCACGCTGCCAAGTCTCCGACGCGAGACGCTGAGAACACGGGGCACTGCTGCCGATCCCCCCAACGTCCTCTCCCTTCTGCCGGGATCAAGGACACGCGGGCCGGGCAGGCGGCGAGGGGCTCCGCGGGGGAGAGGCGAGCCGGGCCGGGTGCGGATTTTGCCGCGAGACCCGCGTGCGTTTCTCTCGTTTTTTTCCTTCCGCGGGGCGGGCGCGGCGCCCAGGGCACCCGGTGGGAGAGGCCCCCGCGTTCCGGACGAGGGCCGAACGGCCTGTCACGCGGGTGCCCGCGGGTCCAGCGGCGGGACTGCCTCGCGCCCCTCCCCCGCTCCCCGCCTGGCCGGGCGCCGCGTCCTCGGGGCACGTGGACCTCGGGGCAGCCGACGGGGCAGGGACGGCCACAGGCAAACGCGGGATGCTGTGCCCAGGCGCCCGCGGGGAACGGTCCCCCTGGCTGTCCCCCCCGCGGCCTCTCACGCTCCTGACGCTGGCCGGCCCCGCGCCTCCGAGCGGCTGCAGGGGCGACGTGACCGCCTGTCTCACGGCGCAGGGACAGCAAGAGCGACGCCCGCGCGCTGTTTCCTCGCGTCCCTGTGCTCCTCTTCTCGCGCACCCAGCCCCACAGCCCCGGCCCGGGCGGGCGGCCTCGCCAGGCAGCCGAGGGGCCCCACGCGGCGAAGACGCCAGGCAGACGGCGCCACCGCGGCCTCCAAGAGCACCCAGGGGTCCCGCGGGGCCCGGGCCACGGAGGGCCCTCGGGTCAGGGTGCCTGCCCCTCGTGTCCACGGGCCGCTGTCGCACCCCGCGTCTCCCCAGGTCCTGTCCGGGCTGCTGGACCCTCTGTCTATCGCCTCCATCGTCCTCCTCCGCCACCTCCCGCCCCCACCACCCCTGGGCACCTGCGGCGTCTGCTCCGGGTCTCCCGACCCCTCCTGTCTCCTCGCGGGAACCCGCCCTCTCTCCAGTCCTGCCCCAGGGACCTGCTTCGGTGCCCGAACTGAAATGTCGAGAGGCCTCGGCGCCCCGGACCACAAAGAGGATGGTAACAGGGACGAGAGCGTTGCCGTGGCCCCCACTGACACGCCGCACGCTGCCGGGCCCGGGGTCGGCGTGACACGGGGCTGAGCTTCTCGTCCTCACGGGACCTGTCTCTGAGGAGGCGCCTCTGTCCCCGCGTCCACGGCAGGGAACGCAGCGCCGGGGTTGGCACAGTGAGGGGGGTGGCCCCTGACCCGGTGCCCTGGTCCCGGACGGCACCGCACAGCAGCGGTTCTCCCCGCAGCCCTGGGGACCAGGAGCCCGTGCCCTGGGGACACTGGGGCGAGGTGACCTCTAACACCGCACGGCCCGGGGTTGGCGTCGGGGTGCGCTCCTTCCCCGTCCCCCCGAGAGCCCCGCCCACGAGCGAGCGGGTCACCTTCCCTCACGGGCCTCGGGCTGCCGGGATCATCATCCGGAGAACCCGGGCCTCGCCTCGTCCGGGCCCGGCGAGCCCTTCTCGCCACCACGTCTGTGCTGGCACCGGAACCTGAAAGCTGTCCCCGACTTCTGCCACCTTGGCAGGACGCGCTCGGACGCCGCCCTCTCATCCAAAAGGCAGAGAGCAGGTCGCAAACGCCGGCGTGGACCTGGCCAGGGCCCCGGCGTTCGGCAGGGCGAGGACCGGACGCTCCGGCCGACAGGGAGGCCTCCGAGGCCGCGGCCCTCTCCTGCGTCCCGCCCCCGCGGGCCCCGGCCCCCAGCACCGGCTTCTGGGCAAACGCCCCACGCAGTAGCTCCCGACTCGGTTTAACGCCAAAGTCAAGGTCGTGACTGATGAGGCCCCCGGGCACAGTCTGCCCGTTTGGCATCGTCGTGGCAGCCGTGGACGTTCTGGGCGACGAGCGCCGAAACCCACAGAGAGACGGGCGGCTCCACCGACCAGGGGCTGTTGTGTCGCTTCCAAGGAAAAGTCCGGCCCTCGGAGGTGCCAGGCCCTACAGACTGCGATCAGGTATCCCCCCCACCACCCCGAAGGCCATTAAAAACCCGTTCTGGCCCCGGCCACGGGCGGTGGCAGCAGCAGGACCAACGTGAAGATGGCTCCGACTCTCCCTTCCAGGGGAGCTAATGAGGCATCGGGGCGGTGGGGCTGGGCGTGGGGCAGGAGGGCGGGGGCGTGGGGCAGGAAGGGGGTGCGGGGGTGGGGACAGGGGGGCAGGAGGGTGGGGCGGGGGGGGCAGGAGGGCGGGGCGGGGGCCATCCCAGAAGACGGAGGTGACGTCTGTGAGGACGGGGGCTGCTGGCATCGCCTTCACCGGCAGGTGCTTCGCGGGACTCTCAGGAAGTCACGCGTCATCCCGGGAAGATGAGGCCGTCGCAGGCGCCCCGTGGCCGCTGGGAGCGCCCTCTCTGTGAGGACAGCACGTCCCGGGGCCCCCTCTGTGCTCCCAGGGGGCGCCCGGTGGCCCCGGGCGCGATGCTCGGCCCCGCGGCCTGAGGCTTCGCTGCCGTTGCTGGGTCGGGAGCGCCACACGCGAGAGGCGCTCGGGAGGGCAGCGCCAGGGTCTCGGGCAGATTAAAGAGCTCACGGCGGCCGGGGCTTGGAGCGTCCGTCGTTCGGTTCCAAACGTCCCTTCTTCCTGCCAGGGGAGGGTCTGCCAGGGGGAATGGGCCGAGCAGGCCGAGGATGGGTGATCTCACTTCGCTGGGCCCGAACTTGGTCCAGCCAACGGTGCCATTAACCACCGTAAACGGAAAACGAGGGGGACGCACGGCGAGCCTTGCTCCGCGGCGCTTTCTAGGTGTTTCCGAAGACAGGGTGGGGGTCCGTCTGCAGGGAGCCGCGGCGTGGACCTCGGCCCTCCCCGCCCCTCCCTGCCTCCCCCGGCGTCCCAGCGCCCGCCCGCACGCGCGTGGAAACCCTGGTGACTGAATCGGGGACGATGTGCGATCAGGCGGAGGGGAACCTGTCGGGGGCGCCGAAGCCCCTCGACCGCGCCCATCTACGACGATGAGAGATTTTCTCCTCCAGCTAAGGACGCGCACAGCTTCCTGCTGCGCCCCGGCGGGCCACGGCCCCCGCAAAGCCGGCCCCTTTCGGAAGGAAAGTCGTGGCTGGTTTCATCATCTCCGAGCCACCAGGCGACCGAGGGGACGCCACCCTCAGCGGGTTCAGTGTTCACGGGCTGCAGTTCAGCCCTGGCGAGCTCGCCCCACGTCCCGTTCTTCCTCCCGCCCCCCGCCGGGGCGCGTCCCCCTCTGCCCGGCGCTCGCTCGTGGGAATGACTCCGCCATCGCTCCGGAGCCGACCCCCCCGCCTTGGGGACGCCGACACCCCCGAGAGCCCAGCCCGCCGCCTCGCAGCTGGACACGCAACCCTTAGCGTGTTCCTTCCTCCCGCGCACCACGGCCTCACCTCTGTCTCGGTTTCGCGATTGCCAAGGGTTCCGATCGAATGCCTTTCGTGTTTGGTCCTGGGGGGCTGGGCCTCACTCGGGTCGCGGTCCCCGCGCCCCGCCGCCCCGGCCACCAGCGCCCAGGCTCCCGCGCGTCTCCCGGTCGATCCGTTATCTATCCCGTGAGCGCCTGCCTGTCACGTCTCCAGAACACCTCCTGCCCCCCAAAAGGTGAATGAAAGTAGCTCCGAGGGCTGTGAGGAGACGCCAACCACGTCAGCCGAGGAGGTGCCCGGGCGGGGACACCGTTGCCTCCCCCACCCCAGCGGGAAGTCAGGCCTGCCCGTCTGCGGCCGCGCGGCGGTCGCATCCCCCCACCCGCCTCCCTGCTACACAGGCCCAGCGAGCCGGGGCCGCCCAAGGGCCCCCGGGGTGGGCGAGGGGCACCCCGAGGGCAAAACGGCCCAAATATCCCAGACGGCCACATCCGCCCTGAGGGGCGCACCCCAGCCCCCTGGGCGAGCCCCGGCTCCGGGCTCCCTGCGCCGAAACCCCTTCGTCTCAACGTGTCCTGTTGTCTCCGCGCCCCGGGCCCCAACCCTCCTGGCCCCCGAGACCGGCGGCCTGTGAGGATGGAGTCGACGTGGAGGATCTGAGGCAGAGCTGAGGCGGCGATGGCCGCGCTGGGGGCAGCTGCGAATGCAGATGCAGCGTCCCTCACGGGGCCTCGCCCCCAGTTCCTCACAGGCCACCCGCGGGGGTTAGGGGCCCCCCTTTAAGGGTCTCCTCTCCTTGGGGGCCTCCTCAGCTCTCAGGCCCTCCCGGGAGGTGCCCGCAGGAGCCCCTCGAGGCCAGTCGACGGACAGGGGTTGCAGCCAGACCCCGGTGGTCCGACCCGGGCAGTCAGCGCGGCCGACAGGCACCTCGGGGTGGGCGTGCAGCGAGTCACCTGTCCACGAGTTGCCTCCCATCCCCCGCCAGGTGACAAAGCCGGGGGCACGGCCTGACCGGGGCGGGGGCGGGGTAGGAGCGAGACGGGCCCACTTGGCTGTCTCCTCTCTTCTGGGGGAACAAGGGCAAGATTCGGTAAAAGCCGAAACGCCCTGGGATACCTGAATGACGAAGAGCTGGACTGAGCCGTCATTTTTAAAACTCGATGCGAATTCCGTCCACGCCGCCCGAACCTTCCCCGCGTCACCGTTCCCCTCCTCCGTTCGCTGGGAACCGCACGCGCGTGTCCGCCTTTGCTGACGGGGAAAGTCGCGGGTGCCTGTCGCCTCCCAGGGCGAGGCGGGCACGGGTCCCCTTCCCTGGCACTCTGACTGGGCTGCGCCCGAAGCTCCCACGAAGCCCCTGCCGAGTGGAGAACTTTCCGGCCCGTCTGGTGCGGGCGCGGACACCCGGAGACGACCGCGAGCCGGGCCCCGCGGTCTGGAAAGGGACTGGCGCGTCGGAATCGCAACGGTCCCGTCGTTTGGACCCTGCTGAGACGCACGGCAGCCACGGGTCTGAGATAATCCACGTTTCGAGGCGCGTTCTGAGGTGGTTTCAAAGTTGTCGCGAGTCCTGACTTCATTTTAGCCGGCGCCGGAGGACGGCGAATCATCCCTGAGAAACCTCCGTCCTCTGGTTCGTGAGACGCACCCGGACCAAAGAACGTGAGAGCCCCCCAGAAAGCTCGACCTCTGGACCGCGGGGGACTTCACGGGACCGATGCGGCGTCTGCCACGAATGCACGGCCCGGGGGGGGGGGACCCGCCGGTTCCGACCGGTGGGAGGCAGATGGCGCAGGTGCACGGCGGATGCCTGGTCAGGCTCAGATTCGGGGGACAGTGATGGGGACAGGCGCACAGAGCCCCTGCGGAGGGCAGCGCCGGGGCGTCTGGCGACCGTTAGAACCCGCGCTGAGCTGCGAGCATGGCCTCGTGCTTGTTTTCGGCGTTTTCGCTTGATTCTGAAGAGTCTGTAGGAAAACGCCGGCAAACGTATCTGCGGGTGAGGCCCGCGGTGCCCGCGCTCTGCTTTTCGACGGCCGCTGGAGCCCGGAGAGGTCGGGCAGGGCCGAGGGCCGCCGGGCCGGTGTTAGGGTCGCGGGGTCGCGGCGCCGTCCTCTTGGCTCGGGGGCTTGTTTCAATTTTCCGTGAAAAGCGGCTCAAACCGTCGGCGAGTGGGTCTTCCTGGGCTTGAGCCTCCGTGTGGAGAAGCAAAGCCCCTCGGGGCCGTCTCCGTCACCCCTCACTGTGGTTTTCCTCGTCTAGACAAGGGCCCTCGGGCATCGCCCGAGGCCTCGCAGCCGCAGGTGACTCGGTGCAGACGGGCCTGATGCTGCCACCTCCTCGTCGCTCGGAGGGGCCGGACGCCGGCCCCACGGCCTCTTAGACGGGCTCGCTTGTTTGGGGTCACGAGAGGGTCTGAGCGTCGCGCTCCTGGTGCACACGGCGGCCCCCTTCTCACGGGCTGTTTGTTATAAACACACACGAGAGGAGGAAAGAAAGCCGACCTGGACCTCACCCTTTTATATTTATTTTTTTCAAAACTGAAGATGACGACAACGCCATCCTCCCCTCGGTGATTCGCAGGGGGTTAAAAAAAACACGTCCCCCCACGTTTTCCAAACCCGAGTTAAAAAGAGTCTGAGATCTTCGCACCCCTCCTACTTGGGCAGGCATTAAAAGGGAACTGGGCCATCCTTTTAGAGTCCTCTTCTGTTAAAAGCAAATGGAGTATTTCACGGTTGCATAAGAGCCGGGTGGCTGCTGGGGTTCACACTTGGCCCTGTCCGGCGCCGCCCCCCGGGCCGTGCCCGTCAGCAGGGGAAGCGCTGTCATTCCAGGGGCCGGGCGGGGTCGCGGGGCGTGGAGAGCAAATCCAGAAAGGTGACCCGTCCTTTTTAAAAAAAATATGTACGTAGTTAGGTGCTGTACTAGTTTCAGGCGCACGACCCGGCGACCTTTACGTACCTCACGATGCGACCTCCAGGATAAGTCGATTAACCGCCCGTCGCTGCGCAGGTGGCTGTGGTGCTACTGACGACGGGCCCCGTCCTGTCCGTCACCCCCTGTGGCTAATTCCTTTTGTAAGTGGGAGCTCGGACCTTCGTTTCCCTCATCCTCCCAGCCCCCCCACCCCCTGCCCCCCCGGGACCCATCAGTTTGTTCTCTCCGTCTCCCAGCGTTCTGTCTGTCTGTTCGTTTGTTTGCTTCGTTTTTCTAAATTCCACGTGTAAGTGCAATCACGTGGCATCTGTCTTTCTCTGACCCGTTTCCCTTAGGCCTATCCGTGCTGTTTCAAAGAGCACGGTTCCGCTCTTTTTCGTGGCTGAGGAATATTCCACCGCCTGCGCACCCCGCCTTCTGTACCCTCCATCCAGCGATGGTCAGCTGGTGGGGCGCCGCCTCGCTGGGGGTCGGAATCGCTAATCACAGCGACGACGGGAACGTGACGGGTCTCACGAGGCCGAACCGTGAGTCCTCGGCCGGGCCGGCCCCCTGGGAGTCACCAGCAGCAGCCGGTCAGGGAGCCCGACCTGGCCGTCCGCACACGCACGATGCCCGACGACGAGAGAGCGCGCGCTGCGGTAATGACGGGTCTGGGAGGGTGGAATAAAGGGGGAGACAGCAGGATCGGGGGCGCATGAACAACAGTGGTTTCTTCAGATAAAATGAATGAACACGAAGCGTCGCCACTTTTCATTGTCGCCAGACGCGCCACGTTTCCCCTGGCGGCTAACTCCGCGGGCATCGGCGTGACGCAGCCTGTGGCCGTGAGGCCGTGGCCTCGAGGGCGTGGGTCCGGGGCCGCCGCGTGGCTCCCAGACCCCCTGCAGGCGCCGGTCCAGCTGGGAGGGGATGAGCTGCAGACGCGGGACCGAGGCAGACACTGGTGTGAACTGGGAACACGACCACCCTCTCTCGCCACAGCCCGTGCCTTCCTCACACCAACATGGCTCCACTGGACCCCACACGACCGAACGGGCGCGTCTTCATGCAGACGGTGCCCGGGGCTGCGGACTCTGTCGCGAGGAGCAGTAAGTGGGGGGTGAGCACCCAGGGAGGAGAAGGGTGACAGGCCCTGGGGTGGCTGGGGACGCACCCGACCTTCTTAGCAACCTTCCCCCAACCTCAGAGCCCCATCGGACCCTCCTCTCGCCTCGTCCCGCCTCTGACCCTGGCTTCCTTCAGGCACAAGGCGAACCCGGGGACGGAACCAGAGGCGGCGTCCACCCCGGACTCATCGCCTCCGTCCTCCTTGGGGACTGTCCGCAGAGCTCTCCCGAGGGACGACAGCTCGTCCCCTGCCCTGCTCTGCTCTGTCCCCATCGGAGGACGGATCCAGCGCTCCCTGGGGGCCGCTTACTGGTGACACAAAAGAAACTTTCCGGGACGCTGTTTTCTCCTCCTCCCACCTCGTGCGACCGCGATCGACCTGCTGTTCGGAGGAAATCCCTGCCTGCGGCGCGTGCAGGCATCGCCGGGCCCGAGTCCCACCTCAGGGCGGACCCCGAGAAGGGAACACGAAAACGCAGGGAACGGGGAACTCCTCGCGTGGCTCGCCCCTCCTGTTCCGCACGCTCGAGCGTGACCTCGTTAGCGTGATTTCTGTGTCCACAGGTAGTTCTGCTTCTATTCACACGCTACCTACTAATGACGCGACCGTCGTTCGTGGTTCATTCCACGTAATTCCCGCCGACAGCCGTGCCCTCCATGGCCCCGAAGCAACCAGCCTCGGGCATCTCCCTCCTGAGCGCCGGCTCTGGACCCTGGAAGCTCACAGGGGCCGCTTCCCCCTGCGGTGGCCTCACGGGAGGGTCATCAGGCCCTGTCCTCGAAGCTGAGTTCCCTGCCGCTCCCGAACCGCGGTGACCGATTCAGCCAAGTGGCAGCTCCCAGCCAGCCTGCGGGCAGCCTCCTCCAGAGGTGCCCCCGCCCCGGCCCCGTGCCCCTGCAGGCGAGAGGTCACCAGGGGTCGGGTCACCATGCCGCGGCGCTCTGAGGGAGACGCCTGTCCCTGGGATCCTGAATGAACCAAAACAAGTGTGGGGTCCCCTCGGGGGCACCCTGAGGACACCGGCTCTGCGGGACACCCCACGCGAGCCTTCTCCGGTGCACGCCCGGCCGCTGGGCTCGGCAGCTCGGCTCGGACGGACCCGCGAGGCCTGGAAGGAAGCAATCGGGGCCTGGATAACAGAGAATTAGAAACTCACCTCCCGTAGCCCCGGCGTCAGCATCTAATAATTGTTGTTTAAATGCAAAACCTCGTCTCTGGGCCTCCCTCTGCGTCTGAATCAGTCTCTTAAAGACAACTGCGGGCTCCAGAGGAAGAACGATTCTCAACAGCCGGAGGACATTTGCAGGAGGCAACTTAAAAAATAAAATAAGAAACCGAGCTAGGAGGAGAGACAGCCCCGAAAGCCATCGCCGCCGTCTGCAGCACAAGCCTCGAGTCTCCGGATGGGGTGTCGCTGGCACCCACACCCGGAGCCAGGCTCCCCGACCGGCAGGTGAAGGCGGAAAAGCGTGTTGTGCCGTGGTGCAGGTCCTCGAAAGTCTCCCTTCCTCGTACTTTATTCATAAAAAAGTAAAAGAGAGAGAAAGAGGGAATTAAAAAATATATATTAGCGTCTTCACACTGAGCCTCCAGGACGGGGACGAGGTTGGCGGGGCGGTCGGCGCGGAGCCCGGCTGCGTGGGCGGGTGAGGATGCCACTCCGCCTTGTGCAGGGCTGAAGCGTCTACATCGGGGCGGCTAAATGCGGGGCCCGGGCAGGGCTGAAGGCGAGGCGAGGACGAGGGGACTGCGTGGCGCTCGGGGGTCATGAGCTGGAAACGATTTACGTCTGTGCCCCGAACACGACCTGCTCCCCGCCGCCAGTGATCACCCCAACTTCAGTCCATACCCACGCTGTCCACTGAAGTGTTACCGAACGGCACGCGCACACGCACACTGTACCCCACGCGCCCGGGCACGATTTCCACGGCCGACGCCTTCCTCCCTTTCTCCGAACGAGGCCCCGCACCTCGTGTCCCCCAAAGGTCCGGTGGGGTCGGTGTTTAAGAACGAAGACCCGACGCCATCCCCGGCTTTGCATTCCGAACTCTGTGAATCATTAACAGGGACAGAGTGAGCAGGAAACAGAAACACCCGAGGCAGGAGCCTGAGGACGGGAACCCTAAACCAGATGGGGTGGCCCAGACGGCTCTGCAGAACCCATAGAGCTAACACCTCCGGGCCCGGAGCGGCGGGACACGTCTTGGGGGAGACCGTGTTTCTGAGATCGTCATAAATCAGCCTGTTTCCTCGCCGGCCCCTCAGGCCTGCCTGGGCCCCCCTGCCCGGCCCCCGCAGCCCGCACTCTGAGGCCGTGAATCCCTGGGCCGTGGCGCACCGACTGGGCCCGAGCTCGGCCACCGGGCGCTGCAGGAGTGCTCCCTGTGCCTCCCGTCCGCCCCGCAGGCTGCCAGGGAGCAGCCGTCACGCAGGGCCGCGGGGGAGGCGGAGGAGGGGGCGCGAGACGTCACGCGACACTCCTGCTCCGAGCCCCGGGGGCCCCGCGCTGGGCCCCTTCCCGGAGCATTCCCGGTTCCATCCGCACACCGCCGCGTATTCCATCGAAGACGCCACGGGAGACGGCTTTGCTTTCAAGCCACCGCGTCTGTCCACGGCCCTATCAGCTCGGACCGCGACAGAGGCCCGGGGCGCGGCGGGCAGGGGTGCGGGTGCGGTGCCCTAAAGGAAGAGAACGACCGGCCTGCGTCGCAGCAGGGCCATTTTGAGCCGTTTCAGGAGGCGTTTGCAGGCCTTTCCTCCAAGGCTTGACTCCGTCTCAGACGAGCCCACAAACCCCCCAGGAATGCGGATTCCAGTGGAGTCGGGGCCAAGAGCAGGACCCAGCTGGGCTGCCAGCCTCGGCCCCACCGCCCGGGAGGCGCTCTCATTCGCAGGCGGGAGGCCGCCGGCTGTCGGGCGAGCGCGCCGCTGGGCCGGGCCGCCCCTGCCCTGCCTCCGCGCCCATGGGCGCTGCTCGTCGTGACGCTGCGGGACGAGCACGTGGCGCTCCTTGTCGACGGGGCAGACAGCGCCAGACGAGCTCAGCCGGCTTGTCACTCCCAGGCCCGGAGAGACGTCTCGCCCTTTCCCCTCCCTCACGGTCGGACAGCAGCTCCCCATGCCCCAGCCGGAAAGGGTGACAAGGATGGGGGGCAGCGCCGTTGTCATCATGGCAGGGGCGGCTGACCCCCGCCCCGAGCTGTGGGGCCTGGCGTGGAGGACAGGAGGCATCCGGCCTCGGCCCCAACCGCTAAGTGTCGCAGGTTCACCCAGGCTCTGGGAGGAGCCGAAGACCTGGCGCTGGCGAAGCAGCCGCTCCCGCCGACAGCCCGTCGTGCGTGAACTCTGCGGGGACGCCAGCCGGAGGGACAGACCTGCACGTCCGTCCTCCACCACGTGTACGTGCCCCCGCGGCTGGCCGGGGCTGGAGCCCACGGCGACGCGTCCCTCCGTCGTCCCAGTCACTCGAGCTTGAATCAAGAAAAGGAAACGCGTGTTTCCTCCTCTTCACCCTGAACGTCCGGGGCCGGGCACGGGACACGAAGTTCTCAAGGAAAACAAGGCGTCGTGGCCCCGACGTTAACACCCATAACAGGCGAAACAAACCCAATGGCACGACTTTCCTCCCTTCCTGCCCTCTTCCTTCTTCTCCTTCTTCCTCCCTCTTCCTTCCTTCTTTCTTTCACTCTCTCCCTCCCTCTCTCTCTCCTTCCTTCCTTCCTTCCTTCCTTCCTTCCTTCCTTCCTTCCTTCCTTCCTTTCCTGATTTCTTTCTTTTTTGTTTTTTCTTTTGTATTTTTGACGTCCCAGCGTGGTATTTGTCGGACGCGGGGCAGAGCGTAGTGACACCGGAGAGAGGAAGCAGCCGGTGACCTGCGTCTTCCCCGGGCGTGGACGGGGCGTCTGGATTAGAGAAAACCCTCTGCCTCCCCGCACCGTGGAGCGGCAAGGAAGGAAATGCCCGGGGCGGGCGCCCTGCCTCCCCGCGGGCCGGAGCCCGGGATAAATCTCCCCGGTTTCGCGTCCCGGCAGGCGTGCGATAGAAAAGCCGTTCGAACCGCAAACGCCGGTCAGCCGAGGCCCACGCGGCTGCGTGGCTGAGAGAGCCCCGCGCGGCCTCCGCCCTCCGAGTTGCGTTTTGTGCCGTTATTAATGCGTCGCGGCCCTTTTCTCCTTTCATATCCATTTGAAATTAGACGTCTGGGAGGTCCCCGCGCAACGGCAGTCGCCGCTTTGTTTCTCTGTGTGACCCTCTGCAATTACGAGAATGTGCAACTATAATTTAGCTCAGGTAAAATTCAATCAGTCACCCCAAGCACAAAGAAGTCCCTGTCTCCCGGGACGAGCAGCGGGCGGGGAGGGGGCGAGGGGGGGAGGAAGAGGGGAGAGGAGAAGGGGAAGGGGAAAGGGAGGAAGAGGGAGCGGAGAGGGGTTCCCTGAGCACGACACCCGGGAGCTGCAGGAGCTTCGAAAATAGATAAATTCGAATATATAGATGCAAGCGGGGCCGATCCAGGGCGGGGGCTGGATCAAAGCGAAACGGAAACTCCTCCCCAGCCTTCCAGGGGCTTGATCAAACACGCCGCTCTTTGTGTCAGAACCAGAAAGAGGGAAGAAAGCTGGGGGCTCCTGAGGGTGTGCCGAAACCCACAGGGACAAGCGCGCAGATGAAGCCCGCGCCCACCCGAGGCCCCTGGTCTGATGGGAGCACCCCACTTCTCCAGAGGACGCGGCTCCTCGCCGCCCAGCAGAACCGCACCTCCGCGGAGCCGGGGCCCCGAAAGAAAAGCCAGCTCAGGCTTCGCTCCTTTCTTATTTCTTTTATTTTTTATTTTATTTTATTTTATTTATTTTATTTTATTATTTATTTTTATTTATTTTATTTTTATTTTATTTATTTTATGTTTTATTTTATTTTATTTTTATTTTATTTATTTTTATTTTATTTATTTTATTTTTATTTTATTTTTTATTTTATTATTTATTTTTATTTTATTTATTTTATTTTGTTTATTTTATTTTATTTTATTATTTATTTTATTTATTTTATTTTATTATTTATTTTTATTTTATTTATTTTATTTTATTTATTTTATTTTATTATTTATTTTATTTATTTTATTTTATTTATTTTATTTTGTTTATTTTATTTTATTTATTTTATTTTATTATTTATTTTTATTTTATTTATTTTATTTTGTTTATTTTATTTTATTATTTATTTTATTTATTTTATTTTATTTATTTTATTTTGTTTATTTTATTTTATTTATTTTATTTTATTTATTTTATTTTATTTTTTATTAATTTAATTTAATTTAACTATTTATTTTATTTATTTTTTTATTTCACGTTACACGCTGTCTGAGAAGGACCGTTGGTCTGTACGCGCTCATTTGTCCAGCCTTTGGAAAGGCTTTCGTGGTCCGCGATGGTTTCAGAGGGCGCGTTCCGTTAAGAGCCCATCCCCGGCAGGGGCTCGCTGGAAGGCCAGCGTCGTCACCCTCTGCACCGACAGGCCGCTGCCCAGGCGCACGCCGCCCCTCGGCGGGGCGATGATTTGATTCCCTCCCATTTCTTGCCAGATTGTTTGCTTCTAATCAGGTGACATGTGCGAGGTCACGCGTTGAGCCCTGCGCTCCACGTCAGCCCAGCGGGGAGAGACTGAATATTGTTATTTAACATTTGTCATTCTGAGAGACTTGTGGATTCTCACATGCGGGATGCAGAGAGGCCCTGTGTGACGTTCCCCCGGTTCCCCACGCGAGCGCCTTACACAGCTACCGTGGCGTCTTATGACCGGGATATGGGTCCATGTCCCCCTCCACCAAGGTCCTCGCTGTCCCTCTGCGGCCCCCCGCGCCGCCTTCGGTCCCCTGCCCATCACTGACCCCCAGACTAAGGTGTTCTCCATTCATATAAGGTTTCATTTCAACGACATTCTTAACTGGCGTGCAGTATGTGGCCTCTGGGGACCGGCTTTTCTCCCCTGGCAAAATGCCTTGAGATAATAATAATTGATAATAACCTGGTGATAATCTGATAATTCGCTCCTTTTCACGGCTGAGTACTGTTCCTTGTCAAGGCCCGGCCTCGGGTTAACCACTCGCCAGTGAAGGACACCTGGGGTGCTTCTAGTGCCTGGATGTCACAAGCAAAACTGCTATAAACGTTTGTACAAAGGGTTTTATGTGAGGATTTTTTTTTATTTCTCCGGTAAATGCCCAGGGGTGAATTTCGTGGGTCACGTGGTAGTCGCATGGTTAGCTTTTATTTTTTAATTGCCGGACTTTTTTCGAAGTGGCTATTCTACTGTACAGTTCCTCCAGCAAAGCCTGAGTGACTGTTTCCCCTCGTCTTCACCAGCATTTGATGCTGCCATTATTTTTTGTTTCGGTTATGCTGACAGCTGTGTGCTATCTCATGGTCTTGACGCACATTTCGCCGATAAAATAGGATGAACATCCTCCCACGGGCTTGTTTGTCATCTCTGTGTCCTCCTGTGTCAAATGACTCTTTACGTTTTTTGTCCATTTTGTTCTCATCTAAAGGGTTTGTTTTCTCTTACTACAGAGTTTGGAGAATCCTTTATATAGTCTAGATATGCTAGTTTTTGCCAAACTTGTGGTTTGCAAATATGTTCTCCAGCTCCCTAAAGTGTTTTCCATCCTCTTAACAGGATCTATCACACGAGAAGAGTTTTTTCGTTTCTACGAAGTCTAATTCATCCATTTCTCCTTCTATGAGTTATACCTTCGATATCAAGTCTAAGAGCTTTTTAGTTTTCCCTAAATTGCAAAGATTTTCTCACATTTTTTCCTAAAAGTTTTATGTTACACGTAAGTCATTGATCCATTTTGCATTAATTTTTGTGTGAGATGTGCAGCTCGGGCCGAGATTGGTTTTCCTTCGCCTGCGAGTATCCAATTGTTCCACCAGCGTCGGCTGAGAAGGTGATGTCGCTTACACTGAATTGCTTTTGCACCTGTTTCAAAAATAAGTTGAGCGTCTGTGTGTGGGGAGGGTCTATTTCTGGATTATCTGTTCTGCCGCACTGATCTACACGTCTGTTTCTTCAAAACACATTTAAATGTATTTTGAAAAGTCTAGCCAAGCTCAAACGTAAAGTGATTGTCAACGAGTGTGGAGAGAGAGAGAGAGAGAGAGAGAGAGAGAGAGAGAGAGAGAGAGAAAGAAGGAAAGAGAGAGAAAGAAGAGGAGCTCAAACAGGCCTCCACCGCCACGGATGGGAGTGTGTCTGGGGAAGTTTTTCCCTCCAGAGACACTCGGAGGCAACGAGACGTGCCACTCCCGTGGGGTGACAGGACACAAAGCGCCCGGATGAGAGGAAGGACAGCCTCCCCGGCTTCAGGAGGCGAGTCGGGGCCCCGGTCATAACCAGGGGCTGACGAAGACTCCTTAGGCCCAGGAAGCGACGCGTCTGTGGCGGTGGAGAAAGTGGAAGAAGCTCCTGGAAAGGCCTGGGCCCAGCCACCTTCTGGCTCAGCGGCCAGACCGGCAGCCCCTCCCCCCCGTATGAACAGGGGACAGGAACCCCAGGAGAGGAGCTGGGTCACGCCTGGGGGGGCCACAGGAAGTGACTGCGGAGAAATCGGGGGGTGACGACGGCGGCAAATCAAACTTCAGAACGTGCGCGGCCTGAGCAACACGGAGAACAGAGTTAGCTGTCAAGGCGCGGGCTTCGTGTCCAGCGAGACGAAGGGAAGGAACCTCGAAACCACTTTACAGTTTATACCTGAAGGCGGCAGAGAAGTAGAGAAGGAACAAGATGCAAGAAAAGAGGACGGTGCGCGGTCCGTTGTCACAGTCATGCTCGCTCACAGCAGAAATGAAAACACGCGGAGCCGCGGGGCCTGAGCAGTGTCAGCCGCTCGTGCGTCCCACTGAGCCGGCTCACCCAGCGGTCGGTCCATCCAGACGCTGATCTGTGTGGCTTTTTTAAGAGAAGAAGCTCATTTTAAAAACCAAATTTTGCGAATTTTAGAAATGAGGAAGCGAGAGTTCCAGGTCAGAGCTATTCTCAATTCGATCGGGGATTTTTTTTTATTAAATTAATAGAGTTGACCCTTGGAGAGTTCGGGGGGGGCTGCTTTAGATGCCGAGGGGGGAGGGGACAGGGCTGGGGTCCGCGGCCGAGTCCCGGGGTGCTGAGAGGGAAGCTGGGCTTAGGGAATAAACTCGGATTAAGTAGGAATCTGCCCACCTGCTTAGAAGTATCGGACGCGCTTGCAGGATTCGGAGCGAGTGAGGGCTCGGTGAGAATCAGCGTCACCCACGACGGACACGCGTGCCCCACGGAGGACGGCGTGAGGTGCCCGACTTCCGAAGGCCCTGCGATCCCCTCCGACGTGCTGCGCGTCGTTCTGCACGGAAACGACTTCCGTCTGCAAAGCGCGAGCTCTGGGAGGTCGCCGGTGCTCCCGGGGGCAGTGAGCGGAGCCTCACGCCTTCTTGCTCCCTGACGGGCGTCTTCTTCCCCGGCCCGGCTTGCCTCCGACCCCGCTCGGTCACCCGGGCACGTCCTGTCCAACTCTCACCCCGACGTTTCACAGCGCGTAGCCGCGCCGCGCCCACCTGCATTAAAAAGGTGAAAACAAGCGTGGATCCTCACAGCCTCGCTGCTTAGTGACGTCCCCGTCCGTGGAACGGGGTCCTGGCCTCCGGTCGGTCCCGTCTCTGGACGGAAGGGCAGACCAGCGTGAGCTGGAAGAAGGCGGAGGCGGGGTGACCTCCCCCGTCCGCGTGCGGGGGTGCGGGGGGCCCGCGGGCTGGGGGAGCGCCGCCTCCGGGATGTCCACAAGGATCTTTCTGGAAGAAACTCGCCTCTGAAGCTGTCGGCTGAGTGAGGAGGAGCCTTTGCCCCAACGCAGGGAGCGGGGAGGGGCCGGGGCTGGGAAGGGAGCCTGAGTCACGGGGTCGAAAGCTTTCACCGTGCGGTTTCCTTTTCGGTGCCGTTCCACGCGGCGTCTCCCCGGACTCACGAATCCCTGTAAACGGAGGGTCGTACGGAGACCCGCGTCGGCGCCGTCGGGGCAGCCTCATTCTCGCTGCGTTTCCGTGAGCGGCCTCGTCCGTGACTGGACAGCGACGGCTCCACGGGGGAGGAGCACGGCCGGCCTGGGGGCCCGTCTCGGCGCACGGGTGCTCCTCGTCGCCTTCCCTCTGGTCGTGTTCTCGTCTGTTGCTCCGCTTCTCTGCACCGTTGGGGCTTCGTCCGCAGAGAACTCCGTCACCAGCCCTGCCAAGGCGCCGCGGCGGACCCGGGCGGCTGGCGTTTCTAGCACGTGGAGGAGCTTGTTCGAGAAAAACAATAAAACGCCGTTCGCTACAAACCTCCAGGTGCAGACGGCTCCGGGGCCGCAGAGGCGACTGTGCACACTGGGGACCCCGAAGCCGCGCGCCCTCGGCCTCGCCACACTCCCGTGCGGGCCCCACCCAGCCCCCGCTGCTCTTCCTCGGTCAGGGGTGCCCTACGACCTCTGCTCGGAGCTTCGGCCCCGGATTCCAGCCCTCGCAGAAGTCCCCGCTCCCTTCTGAGATACGAGCCTAACGCCAGTCGGGGTCACCCACTCCTCACCCGGTACAGAGTCCCGGGCACCTACGACTCCAGACGCACCTTCCGCGCTGTCCCCGAGGTGCTGAGACGCACACGGGCACCCCGGGGTCCCAGGCTGAGCCCAGGACTCAGCCCGGGAAGTCCTCAGAGGGGGCGGGTGCCCGAGCTCAGGCCCGAGGGGCGATGGGAAGTAACTGAGGGGAGAGGCAGGCAGGGACCGGGCACAGAAGCGGGGTCACCCGTGGCGCGAAACTCCCGCTCGGGGGAGGCGGTGAGCACGAGGACGGAGGCGGCGAGTTAGAACGCGGGCGTCGGCAGAAGCATCAGCGGCCGCCACACGCGCACGCCTGCGTCCTCGTGGGCACCGCACAGGTCTCCCTGGCCAGCTGTGACGTCCCCGGGGTCCCCGGGAGGCGTCTCCTGTCGTCACGAGAAGGGCGGGCAGCGTGGGGACGGCGCCCCAGACACGGTCGCCTGTCAGGGGCCCTCAGACAAGTGGAGGGTCAGGGACGGCCCGAGAGGAAGGGCACGCCGGCCGAGGAGAGGTTTGCCGCTCAGGTCGCGAGCCTTTGCGCGTCCGCTGCGGCATCCCCCCCTGAGAGCCCCGCTGCGGGTCCTCGACGGGCAGCCCACTCCCTCCTCGCAGGCGCCTTCACGTTGTCCAGTGTCTGTCGGACGTGTCGGTCGTAAATGGAGGGGGCAGGGGAGCAGGGGGAGACACGGGGGGGTAGGGGGGAAAGGGGGGACGGGCGGATGGATGGACAAACGAAAGCCGCCTCCGACGCTAACACCCCAGCGGGCTCGGGGGGGAGCCCCTCTCTCTGTCCATCCCTGATGGACACCCACGAGCGACTCCGCACCCTCGACCAGGCCGGGGTCGCTGGGGGAGGCCCCGGGAGGCCCCTGTCCTGCCTGGGGGGGACCCGCCGGCAGACGCGGGGTGGTCCATAGCTGACTCGCGGAGCTTATGCCTCCGGGATTTGTTTGTCAGAAGTTTTGGCAGGAAACGGGACTCAAATTATCCTCAAAACCTGCCACGCTCGCGCCGAGCCAGCAAATCCGCACGCTCGGAGCGGCGGCCGGGCGGCCAGTTCTGGGGGGATTTCTCGTCCTGTTTACACCGACGCGGGACGGGTGGGGGTGACCCGGAGTCGCGCGTGGCGTTGCAGGCACAGGAGCCGCGGGCCCACGTCCCCCACCCCGTCGGCCCGGCCCCGCACCCCGCACGAACGCGAGCAGCGCCCGCTCAGCCCCACGCGCCCCACTCCCTGCCGTGACGGGCCCCGCGAGGGCCAACAGCGATCTCTTCTGAGTCCTAACGCTCAAGCAGAGCTAGACCCTGGGGGTAAGGTGTCACGTTAACGTGACAGGGGACGGGGCGGTGCAGGCTGGTAACCCCAGCCGCCTTCGCTGGGACAGGCCCCGACGAGCGTCTATTCTTCAGGGCTGCAGCCACCTCGTCCCCCGCTCCTCGGTCGGACCCGTCGACGACTACCCTGGCCGGTGCCCTCTCGTCAACGGTGACCCCTGGCGACTACCGGGAAGCAGAGCCCTCAAGGCCGGAGGGAAGCGCTGGTGCGGGGACTCCTTGGGGTGGAATCTCCTGGATTATGCAGGAATCGGGTTTGCCGTGGATGGCACGTTGGGCAGGCTGGGGCTGCCCAGCGCTGCGGCTTTCGCTTTCAGTTTTTCAAAGTATGCACCAGGAGCGGCACGGGGCAGGCGTCTGCGTGAGCATGCGCCGGGCGTGTGCGTGTGCGTGTGCGAGCCTGTCGGCGTCAGGTGCGAGCCTTTCCGTCCTCACACAGGACTCTATGGCGCGCACGCAGCAGAGGCGAGGGGCAGAGGTCCCCGTTCTGTGTCAGCTGGAAGGTCTCTGATCCTAACACCTACCGGGAGGCAGGGCGGGGCCGGGGGGAGCTTTACGGACCGCAGACGCCGCTGGCCCCGCCATCGCAGAGAGACGGGGAGCCCCGGGCAGCGCCCCGGCCCCCGCGGCCCGGCGTCCGCCGCATCCGGGGTCCCGGAGAAGGAAGGGGGGCGGCGCGGCCGCGTGCCGGTGGGTGGCCGGCTCCGGGAGAACAAGCAGCTGCTCCCCGGCGCCCGCATTGCCCATAAACGCGCATTTCACGTGGTCGAGCGCTCGAATGATGTGGGCCCCAAGGGCTGAGTGTCCAGCGCCGCCCGCGGGGACACTCCCGCAGTTCTCATTCGTGTTCATGGAAACTGCGCTAACGTCTCGCTCGGTGCCCCCGGTCGGGGGTAAATCGCGTGCGTGTGCGCGCGTGGGTAAACCCCAGACACCGCTCGCTCCCCGCCCGGCCGCGGCCCGTGGGAGAAGACCGCTGCACGTACACGCCTCTCCTGTTCCCCTAGTCCGTCTCTACTTCTTTCCCCCGACGGTAGCTTTGGGGCCGCCTTTTAAGGGAATAAGCTGGGGGGGGGGGGCGAAGGCCCGGCTCTCGGAGACGCAGCGTGGACTGAGGACTGGCGTCGGCCTCCTCACTCAGAGAGCGAGCCGGGCGAGAGGGTGACGATTCCAGCCGAGCGAAGAAGTCGCATCAGAGACAAAATAAGGGAACATCCACTGTGCCGGCGCCTTTGGACGTGGCGCGGGAACAGAAACGCGGAGATGTAAGCCTTTCCCCCCAAATGTTAACACCAGAAAAATGAACCATGCGCGGGGGGGCTGCAGGGCTCGGCTCTAAATAGCACCCCGAAGTCGCAGGAGGGAGCCGTGGGTCCCAGCGGGTGGGAGGAGCGGCCGTCGCTGTCCTGAACCTGGGCGCCCAGGGCCCTCACCGCAGCGGGAGCGGCTCGTGTTTTTCACAAGGAAACGCCACAAGTTAAGGGCGCCCGTCCCCGGCTTCAGGGAATCTAGGGCTTTGGGGGGAAGGGGACACGCAGATGAGACCGGGTCAGGTAGCAGGGGACGCCCGCCAGGATCGGGGCGCGGCGTGGCGTCCCCGGGCAGCCCGCGACCCTTTGGTCTTAAACACGAAGACGATCCTGACCCGGGCTGCGTGCGAGGGTGAGAAGGTTCTGGAAGCAGCTGACGGCAACGCGGGGCACTTCGCGTCGCTGAACCGGGCGTGCGAAAACCGCTAAATCAGCGCACTTTGTGGTGTGGGCGTCTCCACAGGAAATGAAGGTTTTAAAAACAGAAAACAAATCCCTGCGGCGCGTGTGGCTTGTCCGTTCCTGGAGACTCGCAGCTCACGTTAAAGACCCGGGGACCCCGCCACAGAGCCCGCTCAGCCGCGCGCTGCCCCGCGTCTCCCAGACACCAGGGAGCGCCCCGCGGGCTGCTCTGGGGTCGCCAGCTCAGCGAACGGCTCTAACGGGATCCTCGGGACCAGGGCTGGGGGCGCAGCCGGCAGGGGACCCCCCGCGGGACGGGTGGGGCAGCGCCGTCGAAGGGCACGATGTTCGCACCCGCACGCGGCCCCGGAGGCCCCGACAGGAAGGGCCCACCCGTCGCCCTCGGGGATTTTGTTTCTGGTCGGCCGAGCGGCAGGACCCCGTGCCGCGTCCGCAGGACGGACGGCAGGCCCGCGCCCTCGCCTCGTCGCGAAGGAGGGAAGGCAAAGCGGGGGCCCGTCCATCGCCTTAAAAAAGGCGCCCGATGCTTTCGGGAGCGAGAGGACGACCGTCCGACGAGGCGTGCTCGTCAGCGGTTGAGTAAACGCCACGACGGCCGTGACAGTCGCCTCCGCAGGGGGTTCCCGCTTCTGCGTGTGGAACGAGGAGGAGCCTCGGCCCACGGGTCACTTTAACTTGGGAGGAAACCTGAGCTTCCCGAAACGGGTTAACGTGCGGCCTCCGAACCCCAGGCCCCGCCACAGTCACGTGCCGCCCACGAGCCCTGACGGGGAGGGACCAGCGCCCCCGCGGGGACGCCCCCGGCCCTGAGAACAGGCTCGCCCTGGCCTTTCCCACGTTTGTGCAAAACCCAGACGGCGACTGGGGTCCCGCTGGCCGGTGACGGGCAAACGCGCTGGACCGGACTGCAGCTTCCCAAGGGGAACGACGCGCCGAACCCAAGCGGAAGCTGAGAACTGGGGTCCGGACGGCCTGACCGCCGTCAGCGAGGCCACGGCACGCGTCCACGGCGCGGCACGGCCTGACGGCACGGGAGACTGCCGCGCGGGGGTGTGGGCCCGGGGGAGACGCCGCGTCTCGTCCCGGTCGCCTGCAGCCGCGTTTCCCCCAGAATCCTCTGCCGCGGGCCCATCGGGGGGTCCTGGGTGCTGAGGCGGACACGGAGCGCCGCGTGCGCCTCCGACACCTCGTCCTTCCCCGCAGACGGCAGACGGCGCCGCGGGGAGGCTCGGGTCAGTCGGAAATCCTCGTCCCGAGCGTTTCCCACTCTGTGATCCGCTCGGGCGTCCGCTCGGGCGTCGGGACCCAGCGCTCAGGAACCCGGAGCCTGCGCCCGGCTGTCCTGACGATGAAGGGTGACCCCAAGCAGGTTCCGTGTGGGCAAAATGCCCCCCAAACGACGGCCAACGGGTGCAGCGCAAGGTTCGGCCCCCAGTGGCTCGTCGCCGCTCACCTCAGGCTTCTCTCTGGAACATTCTGGGGGCGGGGGCGGTGCGGGCTTGTTCGTTGGGTCGTTATCGGGTGTGATGCTCTGACGCTGCGCAGAGGGCAACCTCCCGGGGGGGCCGACCGTGGCGGGTGCGTGGACGCCCTCGACCGAGGCGCCTGGCGCCAGCGGTGACTGCGCATCCTCCCTCTCCAGTCGGTGTCTCCCCTTCTCCATCCTCCTCCGTCCTGTCCTCCCCACACCAGACGCCCCACCGCCGCCCGCATCCGAGGCCGCTGGGACCGGGGGAGCCCGGCCCTTCGCTCCCACCTGCTCGGACGCGTCGGCGTCCTCAGAGCCCGCGGCTGCCCTGGGCAGGCACGCGGTGGGCCCCGCCGGCGGCGGGAGTGTGCGCACGCCTGCACGGGGGGGGGGCGGGCACACTCGCGGGCGGGGGGGGCGGGGGCGTCATCTCTGCGCGAGGAAGTGGGGGACGCGCTCCCGCGCGCCCGGAGCCCCTCTCCCGCTCCCTGACGGCAGCTCACTCGACAACAATAGAGGGCACGTAGGAGTCAGCTCATTAGAATACCTGCGGCTCCTTTCTGCTCCCTCCGCACGAAGCCCCCGTAATGTCAGTTGTCACTTATTAGTGACAATTAACTCGTAATCAGCGCCGAGGCTCTTCGAGGTGGTCTTCGCCTGACAGGTGAAGAAAGAGCGCGCTGCGGTGACACGGAACCTTCAAAGGCAGCTCGGCATTTCCATAAATTACTTCGGAGAGGAGCGCGCCCCTCTGCATCCCGCTAGAGCTCAGGATGGTTAACCCTAGGAAGGCCGCGCTCCGGCTCCCCCGGCCAGGGCACAGCTGGGAGCGTCTGCGATGGCCTCACGGTCTCCCCGCCCCGGCCACGGCCCCCGCTGCGCCGCGGCTCCCGGCCACGCGGTCGGGCTTCCTTCCGCCGTCCACACGCGCGGCCGCGGCGACACCCGTCGCGAGGCGTGCGCCGTGCGAGCCGCGTTCCGCCGGCGGCTGCCTCGGTCAAGGGCCCGGTTCCGTCGGGTCCCAGGCACGCCCCTCCCTCAGGTGGATGGGTCTGCGCGTCACTCCTGCTGCAGGTGACAGGATGACAGTCGCCTGCGGGATGCGCGCAGGGCCTCCCCCGCACGGGCGCAGCCCTGCCACCTCTCACCGCTCTCCCTGCCGGGGCGCGACGAGACGGCGTCCCCCGCCCGCGCGCGGAGCCGGCCACTGAGCGTCGGCGCCCGCGTGGCGCGTACCCGCTTCCCGGGGCCCCTTCCTCCCGGTCCACCGCGCCGCGGCACCTGACTAGCCTGGGGGTGCGGAGATTCAAGAAGGAAACACTCGGACCCTGACAGCGCTAAACACCCTCACGGTAGGAAGGGAAAAAAGACGGATTTGTGCCTTGAGCCTTGGGCCTTGGCAAAGGCGTGACGACACCGGCCGCGGGGCGAATGCGGCCTCGTGCGCCCCGCTGGACGGCCCGGAGCCAGGCCACGGCCGCCTTCGCCCGGAGCAGGAGGACCGCGTCCGTCCACGTCCTCGCTCCGTGACGAGACGGTCTCCCCGCGTGGAAACCGACGGCAAAAGGGTCGACGCTCGAGCCAGTCCCCGAAACGTGTCCTTTCCTGGTGCGAAGGCCGCTCCCGGGGGCAGGTGACAAGAAACCTGGAAATCTGATGTCCACGCGGCCAAACCGAAATGCCGTTACGGAAGCGGGAGCTTCAGGACCGGCGCGAGCTCATCTGGGAAGAGTCACATCGGGATCCCTTTTCTGGAATCCCCCGTTTTCTCCCAGACGCCGCCGGGCGTGGCAGGAACGCGCCGGGCCCCTCCGCATTCCCGACGTCTCGCTGGCATTCGGCGCCGTCCGACGCCCCCACGACCACAGGGAGGCGCTGGACGCTGTCGCTGGAAGCGTCCGGGACCTGCAGGCGGATATTCCCGGAGTCGCCAGGAAGACGGTGGCCGGGAGCATGGCCGCTTTGGCTGCCTCCTGTGCGAGAGGATTCTTCGCGGAAACCCGACGCTGGAGCCGTGTCCTCGCCGTCGGGTTTCTGCCTGCAGACTGCTCCGGGCGTCGACGCCACGGGCGACCGCCGACGGCGGAGAAGGACGATGAGCAAGGACGGGTCCCCCCACCGAGACGCCACCGCCCGCCCGGCTCTGAGACGCGGCCGCGCATCGCGCCGGTTGGCACCGCGAAACGCCCCGGCTGCGTCGGGAAGGTGGTGTCTGCGCTCTCCACCCAGTCCCCGATGCGCGGACTCCCGACTCTGAACGGGTGAGGACAGGCACCTCAAAGAGGATGGACACAGCCTTACAGACCCTCCGGATTGACACCGCAGAAAGGGGCAGCGCGAAGGAAGGGACGCGCCCAGGGCTCGGCTGCTTCTGGGACGCAGCTGAACGTTTGCCGTCCACGGGTTCAACGCCTGTACGGACCCAGCGGCGGCAACGGGGACGTCTCAGGACTGCCTGACCCGTCGTCGGCAGCACGAACGGGGCACAACGGCACGCGGCACGGACCAGAAGCGCGCGGCTCGGAAACGGCTCGGTTTAGCACCTGACACCGCACGGGTCCCAGAGGATTCGCAAAGTCCCTGTTCTCTCGGGTTCCTGCCCGCCATTTCGCTATTCTGCAAAAAAACACTCTCGGTTTCAGTCGATTGAGTAAAATTACAAAAAAATTACTCTGAAAACGCGTATAAATGCCTCAAACTCGACTGAAAGGAGGAAAATGTTCTACTCCTGGGTCTGACGGGCGCCTCGGGACGCTCCTGGGAACCCCACCCGGGTCGGGCCTGACCCGGCCGAGGGTTCCGCTTCACAGAACACGTTCTCCTCACCACTCACACGCTTAGAAGCTTTGGTCCCAGGCACCTGCTCCCGATCCCTTCAACTCGGTACTCTTCGGTGAGACGAGCTTTTAGAGAAAAACTTCCCCAGGACTTCGGCTCCGTGGAAGGCCCTGCATCCCGAAGGCCTCGTTTTTAAGGATGCGTTCCCTCCGACTTGCAAACGGTGTTTTATTTACATTTAAATACGACCAGTAAGTCAGACGGAGAAAGAGAAATACCGCGTGGCCCCACTCGTACGGGATCTACAAAGAGGAGGAGGGGGGGAGGGGGATGAGGAGGAGGGGGAGGGGGATGAGGAGGAGGAGGAGGGGGAGGAGGAGGGGGACGAGGAGGAGGGGGACGAGGAGGAGGAGGGATGGACTCGTAGCTGGAACGGACCGGTGGATGCCAGAGGCAGGGCCGGGGTGGTGGCTGCGTGAAGACGGTCAGTGGCAGAAACTCAGTTGTGAAGTAGAACAGCCGGGCGAGTGCAGATGCCACACGCGGACCCCAGCCCGCGATGCTCCGTGGTGCGTTTGAAACCCCCCAGCAGAGGAGACCTTGGGTGTTCACCACGAGAAAACCAAAGCGCCGCGACGTCTGGCGTAGACGACATCTAGGGTTGTCGCGGCGACCGTGTAGCACCAGGCGCAGACATCGAGGGATGGCGCCGCGTGACGGAACCCGACGACGCCGTCACTTCTCAGTGAAGACGGTGACGTGGGCCGTGTCTCGGGGTCTGAAGGGCGCGCGACGACGGACGTGGCCCACCGGTCCGTGAGACGCGCGCTGCCCCGGTCAGGTCGAACCGGACGTGCTTCTGTGACGTAAGCGTCACAACGGCTAACTACGGGTCAGTGCTCAGCGGTTTTCGGCGAAAACGCGTCGCTCTGTGTCACTAAGATGCAGGCGACGGCCTTCCTCTCGCCCCGGGCTCGCCGTGGGCCTCTGCGCGACCCGTCGGACGCCTGGGGCCCGGACGCCGGCCCCGTCGCGGGGCCTTTGAACTTCAGCTCGCTCCGCAGCAGACGGTCGGTTGAGCTGCTCCTTCCCCCTCCCATTCGTGTGTTTGTGAACGAAGCCCCTCCAGGTGGTCCAGGCTCATCCTCCGGGGACGGTCCGCGTTGCTCCAAGGTGATCTGTGATGTCCTCATCAGCACTAATCGTAAATCAGCAAAGCGGTCACGGAACTGGGGACTTTTCTCCCCGAGACAGAAGCCAGACAGTTGACAGACGGCGCCGGGCGCGTCATTCCCCTGAGGTCATCGGGGGCGCGTTCATGAGCCGCGGGCGACGGCGAAGTCCACTGCCCAAGGGGGCTGGAAGGCAGGGCCCCTCCTGGGCCTGCAGCCGCGGGGACCTGCGGACTCGGCCGAGCCCGCGCCTCCTCTCTCTCCCGCGGCCCGTGGACGGGGGTCCCAGGCCGCAAGGAAACCGAGGTTCCCGTGAGGGCGTCCGAGACGTCGTGCCTGCTTGCAACCGGCGTTCCTTCAAGTAACGTCAACGAACGACAAACGCACGAAGCGTTAGAGATTAAAACATGGAGATGTGCGCGGGCCGAGGAGTAAAAGCAGCCGGGGATTAAAAAGAAAAGGAATCCGTGCTCCCAAACGGAGGTGCGGGGACAAGGCCGCTCGCCAGCGGGGGGCCCCTGGGGACACGTGCCAAATCACGCGCGGGGCCGCAATCCCAACCCCCGTCTCGGTCCCAGGAAGCCCTCGGAAGTTCTCCGACCACGGAACATCCTCGGTGCCCGTTTGTACCAGGGAGAACGTGGGAAGGACCGACGGGTTGGATTTTCACATTTCGACTGACTCAGTGACCCGTGGAGCGCCTCAGGGCGCCGAGCGGCCTCTGACGGCCAGCGCGTGGGAGAGGCACGTCACCGCCTCTCCGGGGAAGGGCGCCGGGTACAAACGCGGCTGAGCGTGACCTTCCCGAGGCACGGGGAAAGGGACGTCAGCGCGAAAGAGCAACGGTCGTTGTTCTGCAGAAAAACGCAACGATTTTTACTTCCTTCTGTGTTGCTTTGTGTCCCGAGTTCCTGCAGTGACCGTGCACCGCTTTCACTACAGCATCGGAGTCAGGGAAAGAAAAACCAGGACCCCGTGTCACGCTTTGGCGTCGTCCGAGATGGCAGGTTCAGTACCTGGCTCCGGATGTCGCCGTCGTCTTCGGAGAAATAACCGTAAAGTAACAGCAGGAACCATCGCGTGTCTGGACCGGCCTCTGAGAACTCGGAGTCCAGACACGCTTTAGACGGACGTAGCCGCTTTGTAGAGATTAATACCAAATAGAGAAACGTGGGGGCATCAACCCGAAAGTTCTGAATCTCTTCGTTTTGCCTAGAAGTCCCCAAAGTTTGTTTCTCTGACGAACAATAGCCTAGTTATTTCCTAGGCTCTACGTCTCCTTAAATCTCGACTAAGGAACCGCAAAAACCCCACAGTTAGGGGAGCGTCATTCAACCCGAGACTCAGGGAGGCTGCTTTGGCGCACGCACACGCCCGCCTGACCGAACGGAAGCGTGGCACGGCCAGGTCACCGCCCGGCCCGCCCGCCTCCTACCAGGCGGACGGTGGCCACCTCCCCCCAGTGGCTCGGGGCCTGTCCCCCCTGGAAGACGCAGACCTGGTCCCCTGGGCTCAGGGAGGGCCCCGAGGAGTGGAGGGCGCGCAGTCCGAGTGTGGGGTCCATCATGGGGCACTCGAGACCGGGCGAGGGAGGGGACGGGCCCGTCTACCCCAGCACATGGACGGAAGCGGAAGCGTCTGCAGGCAAACCCCTGTCCGAGGCGCCCGGCGCTTCCCGGGTGATTCCGTCGGTCCGTGCTGATCCCACGGAAGACCGAGCTGCCTCGCTTCGTGACCCGACGCGGCCCACGGCGGGGGGCGGTTTGAGGAACGCCACGTCTGCCCGGGGGCAGCTCGCACCCGTGCCCATCAGCGTCAGCCCCGGAAACACTCATTTTCGTCCTCGGCCCACAGCGGCCTCCGGGCCCTTTGCTGCCACAGCCTCCCTGGGCCCGGCTCTGGCCCGGGGCAAAGCCTCCCGGGCCCCGAGCTCAGCTCTGCCGATCACAAGCCGTGGGACCTCGGCCGGCCCCTGCGGGGTGCGGGCTCCGCATCTGCGCAGCAGGGGCAGGGGCAGTCCCAGGACGCCCGCGGGCCGCGCCGGGGCCGCCGTGAGTCTCTGCGTGTGTGTGAGGCTCACGGAACCCCCTGGCCCGGCACGCACTCCGCCCTGTCGGGAGGCCCACCGCCTCCGCCACCGTAGGAGCGGGAAGACAGGGTCTTCTACCCCCCGGCTCGGGGACCAGGGTCGATGTCAAGACAGCCGTGTGGGGGATGAATCAGAAAAGGAGAGAAGAGAGGAAAGCCCGAATTCTGGGCCCGGGCCTGCGTCAGAACCGGGCAGTGGGCAGCTCCCCCTGGGCGTGACCCCGCAGCCCCTCCGAGGGGCTCCCGGCCCTCCACACCCCACCCCCACCCCGTCCGCTCAGCCTTCAACCCCGGGGCGAAGCCACCCGTCACGTGTTCGCGGGCCTGGGGTGAAAGCGATGTGACGCCGACCGATTACCAGGCAGACCCCACGCTCGGCCGCGGGCCTCGCTGCTGTCCCTCTCCAGCACCCTGAGCCCCAAGTACACGTCACCCAGAAACTGAGTGAGACGCCCACGCGGCCGGAGCCGTCCTCCGGGGGGACTGCCAGCGTGCGCAGGCCTCGCCGGCGTCCACGGCCGCAGTGCGGACTGTCCACACGCTGCCCGGCCCCTCTCTGAGGGTCACTGGGTCCCGGGTCACCAACGGAGGCAGAGCCAATCCCGGGACCGGCTGCTTCCCCCGGCACGCTGGAAGAGCTACCTTCTCAGGATATGATTTTATGAAAATTTAAGCAAAAGGGAGAAAAATAAAACTCCCTCCCGCGCCCTTAAGTACCCTGGAGGAGAGGCCGGAGCCTCGGCATCGGCCTCCCCTCTGCAGCCCGGGGGGCACGGGCCTGCGGGTCCCCTCACGCCCCGGAGCGACCTGCAGAGGCCAGACCCGTCCCAAGCTCCGAGTCGGGCCGCAGCCCGTTGCTCAGAATTGTGCATTTTCAAAGGTGCGAGTGTCAGGCTTCCCACGGAGAACCAGGTCTATCTAAGCCCCGGGGTCTTCGCCGCCATGGCGAGGTCTGCGGGCCGCACGGGGAGCGGGGACGTCTGCGAACGGGCCCCGCAGCGTCCCCAGACGAAGCCCCCCTGAGCCTCCTCGGACCCGGGCCGCGCCCAGGGGCGCGCTCGCAGGTGAAATGTTCAATCGTCGTCCTTAAAGGCGCAGAAGGCTTACCGTCGGGGCGAAGCGCGCCGGCACGCGCACGGCAAGGCGGCGGCCCCGAGCAGAGCGGCTGATGGCCCGGGCCGGCTCCTTCCAGCCGGAAGAACCTCTCGGAGGCGAGACAATGACGACACGACACCCCGCGAGCGTCAGGAACTGCGCGTGGATTTATTCTACAGTCGCGGGCGCGGGGGGTGGCGCCGTGGGGACCCAGACGCGCCCACAGCACTGACGACAGGACACCGAGACGTGTGGTGATAGTGCATCGCTCGCCTCGCGCTCCTTTATTGATTTTTGTCTGATACACATGCATCCGGAAGGATGCACGGGCCAGTAAAATTTCTCTATTTAAATCAAGCGGCAGGAACTAAATTTTATTCAAAAATCGTGGTTTTACATTATATACACAGAAATTTAATATAAAATGACGATATAAAAAGTTAAAAGAGGAAGCATACAGCCAGAAGGTACAAAGAAAGTGGACGAGTCGAATGGGACGACACGGAGCACGCGGCGTCTGTGAGCTGATGCGGGCGGCGCACGGGGCCGGAAGCGCGGCCTCTGCCCCGTGTCTGTGCGCGTGTCCGTCTGTCGTTTACCCACGCAGCACGCGACAGAAAGGTCAGCGTGCCCCGAAGCTTACATCTGTAAATAACTATAAACCGCCGTATTTTACAGGAGGAAAAGAAATAGCATTTGTACACATTTTTAAATAATAATAGCTTGCATACTTTTTTTGCCAAACGTGGCGTTTTTTTTCTCGGCATCCAGAGGGTTTGGGCGTAGTGGCAACTGGGGTGTCCGCGACTGTGAGTTTGTGGTCGTTTGCTTGTTGGTTGGTTGGTCGGAGGCGTGTGACGTGGCTTGCGAACGCGGCGAGCCCCGGGCGAGGCTGCGTCCTCCGCGGAAGCGCCCACGGGTCACGACGAAGTGCGTCTTGTGTCTGACACAGCCTTCGATCCGGATGAAATGCCTGAAGCCTTTTTGTCCCTTTTCTCTCTCTCTTTTCATGTGTGATTTTTATTGTCTGAGTGAAAGGCACAGAGATGCGATTGCAGTCCTCACAGGGTTAAATCCGACGCGGCTCGGTTCTGTGACCTTTATCGTCATGGCAACTTTGTCATTTCAGGACGTCTCTCTCGTCATCGTTATTTGTGTCTTTCTTTCCCGCTACGTAAATGTCTCTGAGGAGTGCGGCCCCGCGAGTTCCTACAAAAGAGAGCGGGACGTCGGGAACAGATGTTGAAAACAAAAGGTCAGACCCGGACTCACGGAGGGAAGGGAAAGGAGAACATGCACGACCAGACACGGAGCATATAAATAGGACTACAAAACGCGTGTGAGAAAACAGCAAGGCCCCGCCGGGCCACTCGCGGCGGAGGGCCGGGCTGATTTCGGAGGCTCAGGCCGGGCCTCGGCGGGAGGGCGCGGGCGCCGGGCCGCGGGGCCGGCCGCTACTGCTTCTCCAGCTCGGTCACGTAGATGAGGTGGTCCTCCGGGGACTTGCCGTGCGTCTTGCTGAGGTGCAGTTTGACTGCGTGCTTGCTCGCAAAGGTCCGGTTGCACAGCTTGCACTGGAATGTGGAGCCCAGGTCGTCCTCGGCGGCCCCGGCCGGGCCCACGCCCTTGCCGGCCAGGCCCTTGGGCACGTTCTGCTGCTCCTGGAGCTGGCTGAGGGGCAGCTTGGAGAGGTCCTTCAGGCTGAAGCCCAGGTGCGTCTCGAGGTGGCTGATGTACGTCGACGCAGTCCTGAACTGAGAGGCACAGTCGTTGCAGAAGAACACGGGGTGGCCCGTGTCCAGGTTCTTCAGGAACTTCGTCCCCCCTGTCCTCCTCAGCTGGTACTTGACGTTGGCCAGCCAGTGGCTGATGGTGGTCATGGACAGCCCCGTGAACTTGGAGATGTGCACGCGCTCCTGGGGGCCCAGGTCCGACATGATGTACTTGCCCTCGGGCGTCTCGCGCAGGCTGGCGGCGAACTGCGCCTGCAGGATGAGCAGGTGCTGCGGGTTCCAGTTGGACTGGCGGCCCTTCCGCTTGTGCACGGGCGACAGCTCGTCCAGCGCCTCCTCGAAGCTGCTGCCGTCGGCGTCCGACTTCTCGGACACGGTGGAGGGCGTGGAGGACTTGGGGGTGAGGCGGCCCGTGAGGTTCTTCACCATGTCCGAGATGTCCATGAGCGCGCTCTCCCGCAGCGGCGAGGCGACCGCGTCGGCCGCGGGCAGCAGCGGCTTGCTCTTGGCCTTGGTCAGGTCGATGGGCTGGTCGCTGTTCTCGTAGAAGTAGCGGTCGATGGCGCCGGCCTGCTTGGCGGGGGTGGCGGGGCACACGGGCTTGTCCAGCACGCTGTTGCTGATCTTGTAGAGCATGGCCAGCGGGTCCAGCGACGGGCTCACGGGCTTGGACACCTTGCCCAGGTGCGTGTTCATGATGGACTGCAGCGCGCTCAGCGGGCTGATGAACGAGGGCTCCGGCGAGTGGTCCGTGATGATGCCCAGGCTGCTGCAGCCGTTGGTGACCTTGGCCTTGAGCGGCTCGGTGCCGTTGGGCGTGTGGGCGTCCAGCGCGCCGTCCTTCTTGGCCTTGCCGGCCTCCGCCTCGGGGCCCCTCTTCGGCGGGGCTTTGCCGCCGCCGCCGCCGGCGTCCTCCGCCGCCCTGGGGAAGTCTTTGTTCTCCTTGGCCACGGGGGACGCGGCCTTGGCCGGCGACCCCTTCTCCTTCTCCGCCAGCCTGTCCTCCTTCTTCACGCTGACCTTGCCCGTGACCTTCTCCACCAGCTCCTCCATGGCCGACACGTTGCTCTTGTGGGGCGGGGGCGTGAGGCCCCCGGGGGAGTGCAGCAGCGCCGCGTGCTCCGCCGACAGCGGCTTCACGCCGCCCGCGTAGCTCGGCTGCACCTGCACGCTCTGCACGGCGGGCAGCGGCTTCACGGTGCCCGGCAGCTGGTAGGCGGCGTGGATGCTGGGGTAGCCGCCCCACGAGGGCGCGCCGTTCTGGGCCTTGCTGATGGCCGTGGACACCGTGTTCTCCAGCGACTTCAGGATGTCCACGCCGCCCTTGGGGCCGTCGTCCAGGTCCTCCTCGCGGAGGTACTGGTACAGGGCGGCCGGCTCCACCCGCTCGGGCGCGTCCTCGCCCTCCTCCTTGATCCTCCGGTCCGCGTCGCCGGCCGCCGGCGCCTTCTCCTTCTCGGGCTCCCGCTTCTCCTCCGAGGCGGTGGAGCCCGCCGGCGAGTCCGGCGGCTTCTTGACGTGGGCGGCGGGGACGCGGGTGTGCGTGGTGGGCGGCAGGGGGATGGACTGGATCTTCTCCTCCACCACCGGGTCCAGCACCAGCTGCTTCCCCTTCTTGGAGGCGGAGGTGGTGACCTTCAGGAAGTGGCCGGTGACCATCATGTGGGCCGTGAGCTGCTGCAGGGTGTCGTGCGAGCTGCCGCACTCCATGCACTTGAGGATCTGCGCCTTGCGGGCCTCGAACTGCCAGGTGTAGCTGGCGCCGTTCTGGTAGCCGTAGCGGTTGTTGGGCGTCACGTAGGGGTTGGCGGCCTTCTGGTCCTTGGCCGCCTCGCCCGGCGCCGCCTCCGCGGCGAGGCCGGCCGGCTCCGGGGAGCACGGGGACGCCAGGTCCTGCAGCGCTCGCTTCTTGGTGGCCGGGACGAGCTTGGCGATGGCGGGGACGGGCTCCTTGAGAGGCACTTTCTGGTAGTGTTTCGTCTTGATCATGTGCACGCTCAGGTCCTGCAGCGACTCGAACGAGTGGCCGCAGTACATGCACTTGAGCACCTTCTGCGCGTCCTCCTTGCCCTCCATCTCCATGAGCGAGCGCTTGCGCGGCTTGGACCAGCGCTTGGTCTTCTCGGCGTCCTTGTCGCGGTTGTCGTCGCGGTAGTGGCCCGTCTCGTTCATGTGCACCGTCAGCTCCACCAGCGTGTCGTAGGCGGCGCTGCAGTCGCGGCAGCGGAACTTGCTGGCGCCGGTGAACACGGAGCCGTAGAGCTTGTTGTTCTGCCGGTACAGCTGCACCGTGCTGAACAGGCTGGGCTCCGGCAGCAGCCCGTACGACGACGTCTGCTGCAGCGTCTTGGCCAGGGCGGCCTGGTGCCAGTCGTAGCCGGAGCCGCCGCCGGAGCCGCCGCCGGAGCCGGGGCCGGGGCCAGGGCCGGGGCCGGAGGCGGGCGCACTCGCCGTGGTGCCCGTGGGCCCCGCCGTGCTGGCCGGCGGCGTGGGCGCGGGGGTGGCGCCGTCCTTCTGGCCGACATCGGCGCTGCCGGCGGCGGCCCCCGCCTTCTTCAAGTCCAGAGCTAAGCTGGACCAGCAGGACTCGGAGAAGAGGTTGGCGTACACGGCCTTGATCTGCGCCAGGCTGTCCTGCGGGTAGGACACGCTGTCCGGCCCCGGCGGCTCCTCCTTCTCGTCCCGGCCGGACGAGCCCTGGAAGCGGGCGGGCGGGTCGCTGGCCTCGCTGAGGGGCGAGCCGTAGCCGGCGTCCTGGTTGGTGGCGGAGCTGCCGGGCGAGCTCTGGTAGCTCGGGGCCTCCTTGGCCTCCGCCGCCTCATCATTGCACACGTAGTCGCCGTCCTGCACGTCCAGGGACAGCCCGGCCTGCTCCCCGCCGGCGTCGTCATCGATCTCGGCCGCCTTCAGCTCTTCCTCGGGAACGTAAGCTGCGGGGGGGAAACGAAACACGGTGAGAAGAGTCGCCGTCGAGGCCGCGGCCTCCCCGTCCTCTCTGGCGACCGTCAGAGAGCCGTTTGCCGCCCGCGCCTCCACGCGCGAGGCCGCCGCGCCTCGGAGACGTGCCGCTCGGCAGCTCGGGCGGAGGGCAGGTCTGCCCCGGGACAGGGCGAGCGACAACAGCGCTCCAGTCTCCGCGGCAAAGCCCCACCAGCCCCCGCCCGCACGGAGCAGACCTCACCCCGGGGCTCGCCAGGCGGGTGTCAGCGCGCCCCGGCCCTACGGAGCAGCCTCGTCCGCAAGCGCCAAAAGGCGCCAACGACCCCAGTGACAAACGGGAGGACGGACGGACAGAGCACGGCGCCCCGATCGGCCTTAAGAGGGAAGGACGTTCCGACACGGGCTACGCGACGCAGGCGACCCCCGAGGACGCTCCGTGAGTGAGACGAGCCAGACGTGACGAGACGCGCGAGGTCCCCGGAGGAGCCGGGCTCCCAGAGGCGGGACGTGGGAGGACGGGTGCCGGGGTGGGGGAGGGCGGGGCTGTCCAGAGGCGACGGCGCGTGATGCCCCCGGCTGTCCACTTCCAAACGGCGAAAAGGGCGACTTGCGTGGGACGGATGAAGGTTTCACCGGGACATTTGCTTTTAATCTTAACGAGGCCAAGAGCACGGGCCGCGGAGGCCCGTGCAGGCCGCCCGCGCGCAGCCGGGTGACCCGGGCTGCAGGGAGCGTTTCCCGGAGGACACGACGGGAAACGAACCGCTGTCACGGGAGCGAGAGGGCGAGGGCACCCAACCCGTCAGGCGCGTCCCGGTCGTTCCCGTGAGACGTCTCGGATCCGTCCACACCGTCACCGGGTCAGGGCGGTCCAGGGTTCCGAGGGCTCGCAGCCCGGCGCCCAGCCCCGCGGCCCCGCTTCAGGGGCCCGGGCCGCCCTCCCCGTCTCTAAGCGAGCCCGGCCCAGGTGGCCTGGGCCTGGACACGAGGCCCGCCCCTGGGGACGGCGACACGTGAGGCTGCGGGGCCTCCTGGAGAGGCCACGCTCGTGGGAAGGAGGGACCAGGGCCCGGGCGCCGGCCTGACTGGGTCCCAGCAGCGCGCCCCGCGGCGGTTCGCGCACTGGGACGGACGGGAGGAAGCCGCCGCCACACTCCAGCGCGTGGCGCGAGGTGACCGCGCCGTCTGCGGGTCCGGGGTGCCCGCTCTCTCCTGCCTCCCTTCCTGTCGCTCTGCAGGGTCCCCCTCTGCCAGTCCCACTCCCGCCCGACCCCCCAGGGCACACACACGGCCACGGCGCCCCCGAGCCCACGTGGGTCCAGCCCGCTGACGTGCCGGGCGCAGGCCCTCGGCCTCTGCCGCCCGTCGGGGAGGCCCGTGGAGGCCGCGTGTGGCTGCCGGGGAGCGCATCGGAGGAGCCGCAGCTGCTCTGGCCGGAATCCGCCGTGGCGTGGGGGCTCCGCAGACGCTGCCCCGCAATCGCGTGCACACGCAACGACTCCCTCCTCCCACCTCCGCGGCGCCCCAAACACCAGGCCCTGCTCCCCGACTCGGGTTTACACCCAGACGAGGTGTCCCCGCGGAGCACTGTGGTCGGCCTCCGTGCCCGCTCGTCCGAGCCCCGTCCCCAACGCTGCCCGCCCCTCCATAACCAACCCCGTCACCCCAGACGTCACCTCCTTCCGGACGCTGCCCCCTGATCCCCCGCAGAAGCCGCCGCTCCCCGCAGGACCAGGAGGTGTCACCCGTCTGCCACTTAGTGAACCCACGACCCCTCTCGCTCAGCTGAGACCGCGGGGGGCCTGCCCCCTGGGCTGCTGCCAGGTCGGCCGCCGTCATCGTGTCATCGTGTCGCCCACTTTCACCCGCACAACCCGGCCGGGGGGCGCCCCTGACATGCCCGCTCCGCAGGCGAGACGGCTCGCATCCCAAGGCCAGACCCCCCAGAAGAATGAAGGGTCTCCTGGGCTCCATTTTAAGAGTTCGGTCCTGGGAGGTCGAGAAGGTTGGCTGAGGGGGAAACCGCCAGACCAGACCCCACGGGGCAGAGGAGGAGGCCGGGGAGGACCGGGCCCCGGGCCCCGGGCCACGTCCGCACACAGGGCAGGTGCGGGAAGCGAGGCCGACCTTCCACCTGCTGTCGCCGAAGGGCCCAGGCTAGCAGGGTCGCTGCCGTGGCTCCCCACGGGAGGGCAGACCCAGACCCGCGATCGTGGGGACGTGAGGACAGACAGATGTACGGAAGGACAGACCGAAGGGAGACCCAGAAGGGAGGCCAACGTCGTCTGAATCGCCTTCGTTTGTGTGGAGGACACGGGATGCGCTGTTCCGCGGCCACGTCGGGCCTGGTGAGGCGGGACGGCCCTTCTGGGTTTTACCGGCCGAACGCGGTCCCCAGTCCTCCTCAGTGACCCTGGCTCTGAGCGACGAGGGCTGTGCCCCCCCACCCTGAACCCACGCCGTCCCCCGCACCCCAGTCGCCCGCCCCGATGTGTCCTCCCGAACCCCCCTGGGTAGTACGCCCAGGAGATGACCCCCGGGGTCCGGGGTGGAGGCCGGGGTCCCCCCGACTGCTCTGCCGTCCCGGACCCGGCTCCAGACCTACCCGCGGGTCCCACGGGAACCGCCCGCCACTCCAAACGCACGCAGCACCGTGCCGCGCCTGCCGCCGCCTGACGATGACGTGCCCAGCGTCCCCATCAGGGCTCCTGGGGGCAACATGGGGGCAGCCGGATCGGGCCAGTTCCACCCCCGCCCTGGGGAGAGGACGCCCCTGTCATCCCCCCCGCGGCGTCGGAGCGGGAGCGTTTAACCTGAGTCCGTTACGGACACAAACGACCACGATGGGGCAGGACGGGTGGACGCGCGCCGCCCTGGCGCCAGGCCACGTGATCTGCCCGGCAAGGTCTCCCCGCGAGGGTCTCCCCGCGGCCAGGTTCGCTCCCGCCGCCGCACACCAGCATGGCACGCGCCTGCTTCGGGGCCTCTCCCCGGCTGGCCGGGCTCACGTCACGCGCAGGCGACGGGAGCCTTTGTCACGGATCCGTTGTGATCAGGTGCCCTACGGGGGGGGACGTGGGGGGGACGCGGGGGCGCCGAGAGGCAAGAACACGCGCAGGGGAGACAGTCCTGTCAGAGCGCTCCCTCTGCGACGCGGGTGATGAAAGAGGCGTCAGCGAGAGACGCGGCGCTCAAAGATGGCTGTCACTTCGGATAGACGCCGGCACGGCTCACGGAGACAGGCGGCGGCGCTCGGCGGCGTCTCCCCGCGCTGTCGCGCCGGCGGGGACGGGCCCCGTCAGCCTGCGACCGGGGACGCCCGGGGCGCCCGCCCGGAGGAGTGGAGTCGGCAGGTGCGTCCGCAAGGGAAGCCGCAGCGACCCCTCCGCTCCCGGCTACAGCGAGGGAGTGGGTGCGGGGCCGGGGTCCAGGTCCCAGCCCCGAGCCTGCCCCGCCACGTCCCCTGGGACCCAGAGCCGGGGCGGGCGGCGCTCGGGGACGGGGTGGGTGCTCGGGGCCGCCCACGAGCCCTGGCCCTCCTCCCCGAAGTTCTCCGCGGTGGCCGGTCCTCGCAGCCTGCAGACGCCCGGGGCCTTGGACGTCTCCCGAGAGGCGGGCCCCGCGACCACGTCGCCAAAGGACGGCGCCACCGTGGGGCTCGCAGACGTGGTCAAGACGGCGTGCACGACGGCTCTCAGAGCGGACGACGCGTCGCGGAGCACGAGCACCGGAGACCTTCCCCACAGGGAGGCCCTCCTCGCCGGGACCTCTCGTGCCCCGGGCGCAGCCCAACGCGTTCCGGAACGGTCCGCCCGCCTCGGCAGGGAGGACTTTCTCTCCGCCCGTCGGCGATGTGTGGGGAGGAACGACGACGAACGACGATTTCAGAACAGATGACCGACGTGTTGTGGGGTGAGCGCTCCGGACCCGCAGGTTACCTGCTCCACGGCCCGGGTCACAACCGCGTCGTATCGGGCGGGACATGCCGCACCCGACCGCGACTCTGCACTTGTGAGCCGCGCCGCCAGGGCGGCAGCCGAGAGCCCGCTGTCACCGTCCACGGCCGCACGAGGACACGGAGGCACGGGCCACGCCGGCCGCCCCGGCGGCAGCATCAGCGAGGTGCAGGGGACCCCCGGGGGGCCCTTCGTGGCAGATGCCGGACACGCGCCCACGCGCCGCCACAGCGGGCCACCCCACCCGCGGCCGCGAGCGGCGTGAGCGTCACAGGAACCGTCTCTGGGGCACGCGGTTTGTGAAGTCGGCCTCCGCCTGCACGGGGGAAGGTCAGCAGACGTGACCTTGGGCGGCGCCGCGGGTCAGCCGTGACAGGCGGCAGCGGACAGCCACCCGACGGGACGGCCGCAAAGCTCCGCTGGGTCGGGTGTCCCTGAGCCACCACCTGAGCGGCCCTCGGCTCCCCATCGTTTGGCCGGAGCAGGGCGAGCGCGCAGCCCCGGGCCGGAATGGCGAAGGAGTCGACACGCGGTGTCACCCGACGCCGCTCGGCGCAGACAGATGTGCCGAGGAGGCCGCTCTGTCCCGCACTCGGTGGGAGCGTCCACGCGGCCCAGGCGCCTGGGAAGCGGCCCGGGCTGCGGCCGAGCCGAGACCACGTCGCGGATGCACCTCTAACAGGAAAGGCCTGTTTAAAAGTCCTTTCCAAAAGGAAAAAAACACAAAAAAACCCACAAACGCACGTCCACGACGAGGGGCGGTCAACGCCCACCCTCCCTCCGCCACCCGTCACGCGCCCTCAGGAGTTCCGACGGCTCCCGCCCTCCGACTGGGGACAGGGACGAGGCATCAGCGGGACCGGAGAGGGAAGACAACGGGGCGGGAGAGGGGGAGACGCCGCTCCGACGCCCCGGCCCGGAGGGTCCGTCTCCCCTGGGCCGGGCCGGCCGCGCCGAGTCCGCGGGAGCCTCTGTCAGGGACGGCCGCGCCGCCCGGCCGAGGCGAACCCGAACGAGCCGCGTCCGGCGCAGACCGGCGGGGGCCGGGAGGGGCGTCTGGGCGAGCGCGCGGCTCTCCTCGCTGAGCTTCCCTTTTCCCGGGGGTCTGGGCTGGGTTGGGGGGGGGACAGCGTGGCAATCACCGCGCTCATTTGCGGTGCTAATGTCCAATCCCGCGGCCCTCACTCCGCTGATTTAGGCGGTCAGGGCGGCCCGGGGCCGGCGCGGGGCGGCCGCGCGGCTTAGCGGCGCTTTAATGGGAAACTGGCAGCCTTATTTCTTTCCGAGATGCGGTTTGTCACCGGGTCTCCATTACATGCCACTCAGCTCTGATGCCTTTGGACAGCCCTGATCAAAAGATGTCATTTGACCTACACAGCATGGCAGCGACTTGGAGGAGGCTCGTGAAGCGACACTCGGGCTGTAAATAAAATGACATTATTATTTCCTCTCTCCCATCATGTAGAAAAGCCAATTATGGTAATGCGCCGCACGTCAATGGGAGCGCGGCGGTCTTCGCCGCGCCGCGGCTGTCGGCAGGGTCGCCGCGGCGCGGCTGGGGGACGGCGAGCCAGCGGCACCGAGGGAGGCACCGCCCGCCCGGGGCGACGGGGCGGCCCGAAGGGTGTGCGAGTCAGCAGAGCGGCCGGAAGCGCGCAGGGCGCAACCTGTGAAGTTTCCAAATGACCTAGTCACCCGGTCGCCGGTGGCTTCCCCGCCAGGCCCCACGAGGCCCAGCACCACGTCGTCGTGCCGCCCCCGGCCTCTCACTGACAGGAGCGGGATGCACGGGGCTCGCCAAGCCGCCCACCCACCGCGGCTTCGGGGGGCCGGCTCCCCTCGCCCCCCTCGCCCAAGCCAGGGGCGCACCAGGCTGCCCGCCCCACCCGGAGGCCCTGCCATCGCCTGCCCTGGAGTGACGGGCGCGCCCCCATCTCGGCCTCTCGGTCCACGCCCAACCTCCACGGAGACCCGCCACCCAGACCCGCCCCGTGTGGCCCCCGACCCCGCGGCGTGCGTGGGCCCCGACTCTCCCGTCCTCTGACCTCCCCAAGGCGGCGCGGCCCGTGCTTTGTCAGCGGCCTGGACGACGGGCCGAGCCACGCTGGAAAACGAGGTGTCCTCTCGGGGACGTGGGAACGCGTCCGCGATCGCGCCGAGTGTCCATTTCAAGACGAAACACAGCCCCGCAGTCCGCGTCCACCGAGACCCCGGCACGAAGCGACGCGCGAGCGGCCGCGCCCCCGTCACAGACAGAAGTGAAAACGCGGGCGACGGCAGAAAGTCCCGTGGACGCTCTGACCGTCTGGGTGTGAAACGAATCATCGCGACAGGCCGCTTCCCGGCACACGCTGCGACCACAGCGCCCCCCCCCCCGCGGCCTAACTGGGGGCGCGACGCCGCGCAGGTCGCGATCAGAAGCTGCATCGACTTCTGGTAACTTTAAATAACCTTATTAGGTCCACACCGCCCGGGGCTCACAGGACCTGGCATCCGCGAGGCCGCAGGCCACTCGGGACAGACCAGCGCGTCCCCTCCCGGGCCGGCACGCGCTCCGGAAGGGGTCCCAGGCGCGTGACCCCGCTCCCGTCCGGTCCAGCCCCGTGGGCGGCCCGACCCGCGCACGGCCGCCTGCGCTCACACGGCCCCGCGAGCATTTCCACGCGGACAGAGCGCAGGGGGCCCCCGCGGGGACGCCCAGCGCCGCCTGTGACCTACGAGTCAGGCTACGCCTCCCGCGTCCTAGGGGCTGCTCCCGAGAACGGCCGTCTGGCCTGCCCTCGGAAGGAGGATTCTAGAACGGGCGAACGGGTCGACCCGACGGGTGAGTGTGTGAGGACGGGTGAGGCCCCCGCCCAGTGCCTCCCCGCGCTCTGCGTGCGCCCCGTCACCCCCCGCTCACCCCTGTGGGGTGCAGAGGTCAGGGCGGCTCTGCGGGGCGAGCCCAGGACGCCATGCGCGAGTGCGGGCGGCTCGGGGCCCCGTGGCCTGGTGGGATCCCGACGCCACCCGCGTCCACCGAGGTTTCCTCTGCGTCCCCCGTCGCCGCAAGCTGAAAGGCTGGTTCTCCTCTGCGTTGACGGGGCCTGGTTCAGACAGCGGGAGGGGCGGGCCGGGGAGACCCAGGTGCACCCACGGGCCCTTTCGTCCCCCGCCCCAAGACGAATCGTACGGGGGAATCGAGGGGCGGAAGAAGCTGCGCGCTTGTGCGGGATAAAAGAAAAAACAACTCCCGTCGCCGTGCGCAGCGACGCCGCACGCGGGGGAAGAAACGCGCGCCCGCGCTTCCTCTAAACACGACCCGCGACGTCACTTAATTTCCGAAAACCCTAAGGTCATCCCACACACGCTCTCTGTCCTGTGTAAGCACGTGAACCGGGGCCACGCGCCGGAGATAATGGGACGTCGAAGCGGGCCAGGCCGGCGCTGCCCTTCGCGCCGGCTCCAGACCCCGCCAGAGCACGGCCCGATCGGACGCGACCGCGGACAAGCGCGGAGCTCCCTTTCCCTCGGGCGTCTCTGCTTATTCAAGGACGCGAGCGCGACGTGCCACGGGGTCCCACCCCGGCGGCCAGCTGCCAGGCAACGACCCCACCGACGGGAACGCTTCTCTTTAAAAATGGATGAATGAATGAATGAATGAATGAAACCCGCCTCCAGCGCGCAGACGTCGCCTGCGACCGGGGAGACCGGCTGCCCTCCACGGCGCGTCTCCGCCACGGCCGAGGCCGCGACAGATGGGTCCTGGCCCCCGCGGGACCGATCTGGGGAACCAAACTCATCCTGAGTATTCGTTCGTTTACCCCGAAAATTAAAAAAAAAAAGAGAAACCGACAAACCGAAAGCCCTTCCAGCAACACGCCTCGTGCGCTGAACTCCGCACGGGGAGGAAACGAGCAGGAGAAACGGGAGCCGCCTCACCCCGCTGTGCACGGCGCATCCCAGGCGGACGCGTCGTCGGGCAGAAGGCGCCACAGAGCCCTTCAGGCCGGAGACGTCCGCCCCTCGGCGCGAGGACAGGCAGAGACGGAGAACGGGCCCCTGCCCGCCGGTCAGGGGCGACGCCAGTCTGAGGGCACGCGCTCTGGTGCCTCCTGCCGGTGCGTCTCCGGGCCGGCTCGGACACGGCCCGGCCCAGGGCACCTGGCGGGCCCTGACCCTGGACCTGGCGCCGTGGGCCCGACGCGCCTCTGGGCGACCCCCCCAAAGGGCCCACCGCACAGCGCAGGCCGCCGCCCCGTCTCTCCCACCTTCCTTCTCCTCCTCTACGCGCGCACACGCGATCTGTCGACACGGCGGTTCCCGGGAGAAGCCTGAGCACGAGGCTGACCGACTCGCAGGCTCGGAAACCCCGTCCGACGGCGGAGGCGACGGCCCCGATGACTGTTTTCACGGACGCGGGTGAGCGTCGGCGGCGTGCCGCCCCGGGCCCGCCAAGGCCGAGCCACCCTCTCCACCCACGTGCCACTCGCAGGTCACACCGGCTGGCGACATGTCGGGTCCGATTTCTCTTTTGGAAAAATATCAGAAATAAAGGAAACGACGGACGCCAAGGGGCGCGCTCGCGGGCCTGACGACGGCGCTGTGATCCTACGAGGGACGTTCTGCCCCCCGGGACGCGCTCCCTCCAGCGCTCGGTCACTCGCACCTTAGAGGGAGAGGGGGAACACGGAGGCGCGCCGGGGCCGCTCCGCGGTCGGGGTTCCTGCGGTGTCACGACCGTCGCCTCGGGCCAAGGTCCGGTCACGGCGAGGGAGCACCCTCGGGTCCCGGCCGGCGCCGCCAGCACGGCGTACGCACATCGGCGCCCGCTTCCTCCCCGTCCCCTGCAGCCCTCTCCCCGCCGAGTCCACAGCACAGAACCTTCCGGAATCAAACACGCGCAGGGAAAGGTTGTTTTCCTCCGCACCCTAAGGTAAGGACGGCATCGCGGGGCCGGACGGGCACACGCGAACCCGCTAAGGACGGCATCGTGGGGCCGGACGGGCACACGCGAACCCGCTCGGGAAATACGGACTCTCCTTCTCGCCGAACCATCGCATCCGGGCGAACGCAGAGACGCTCGCCCCCGATGGAAACCAGGATCGCCATGGTTCGGCCGCCGCGATGCAAACCGGAGACACAGACGTGCGGGAGGCACTAGCGTCTGGCGGCACCGGCTACGGCGGCCGTTCCCCCGACGGCGAATGCCGACTGCGCTGTATTTAACCGTGTTGAGAAGAAGGACGCGCGGCGCGGCGCGGCGTCGGAGGAACGTATTGAGGATCGAGAGCTTCTTCGTATCGACGTTTCACACGGAACGAAGGACGCGTCTTTCTAAGGGGCCGCGGCGCCATTCAGGGCTGGACCCTCGTCCTGGGAAACGCCGGGCAAGGTCCACGCGCTGCCCCGGGCCGCCCCCGTGTCCTCGTCTACGCGCCGGGCAGGGCCGGGCAGGCGACGCCGAGAAGCCCTGAGCCGGTGGCGTCCCTGGAGCTGGCTGGGCGTGGGGCGCAGGCGGGCGCAGGGGTCACACGGTGACGCGGAACCGGCCCCCGAACAGAGCGCTGGGAGGGGACCTTCCACCTCCCAGGAGGGCGAGGGGCGGCAGCGGGGACCCCACGAGCTGCCCTCGGAGGCCAGAAAGGGGTTCCAAGGCCGAGTGGGTAGGACGCAGCCCGGAAGAGGCAGGGGGTCGCGGGGCGTGGGCGCCGCCTGGCTTCCCCCCACGGGAAGGCCAGGCCGGTGCTGGGACCCCCAGGTCAGCGGTGGCCACCTACGTGCCTGTCCGTTGTGCGAGACGATGAAGTCGACCCGTAAAACGACGCCGCGTGGACACTGACGTGCTCCCGCCCTCAGAACGCCGCTTTGCTGTCAAATCCCCAAAAGCAAGTCTTTTCACTTCAGCCAAAGGCCCCGCCGCGTCCACGACGCTGTCGCGAGGGCGCGGTCTCTCCTCTCGGTCGCCTCTGAGCAGGGTGCGCGCCGTGCGACCCCGAAGGGAGGAACTGTGCTTCCCGCGAGGACGGAAAGAACCAGAAGCCCCGCGCGTCCCCGCCCGCTGGCCCCTCCCTCGCCCAGGCTGTTGGGCCGAGTGGCAACGGCGCCGAAGCAGCGCAGCAGGTGCGAACCCCCGGGGAGGAGCCTGAAAAGTGAGGTCATGGCCAAGGACGGGGCAGCTGGCCCGCGTCTCTGCGTCCGGGACAGCCAGCCCGAGTCGCCCGCGCCGCAGCGACGTCCGAGGGGACAGAAGGGAATGCGGCCTCTGTCCACACACACGGACGCCGACCCCGTGGACTCCGCCGCATTTCCCCAAACTGAGCTTTGGCTTCCTGGCCCTGGGCCTCTCGGGCAGGGGCGCGAGGAGGCGGCACGGGCTCTGTCCCCGTGGAACGGAGAGGAGATGTGCGAAGGTCACCCCGCACTCGCCTGAACAGAGGACAAAACGCTGCACGGCCTCCTGGAGCCGCGGGCCACACGCTCGGGGCGCGCGAAGGCAGGGGGGATCCTCCTCTTGCCGAGGGAGACGTGAGCAGCTGTTTACTGTCTCAGCCACGGCAGCCCCTGGGGGCTGATGGCCGGGAACGCGAGGCCGCAGCCGGCCGAGAAGCTGGGCTGCCCGACAAGGACCCCGAGGCCCTGCCCACCCGCGGACCCGCCATTCCCACGCGGGGCTCTGCCCGCACCAGCGGCCCCGGGACCGGCAGCGAAGCACAGGGTGTGGGGCTGAGCAGCGTGAGCGAAAGGGCTCCCCGCAGCCCGGGACAGCTGGCCCACTCGGGAGTGGACGTCGGGGGCGCCGTGCTGGAAGGCAGTGTGGGGACTAAGACCACGCACACGCTCTGGCCCCGGAATACCCAACCGAGAGGACACCCTTCTCCAGGGAGACATCCCGCAGCAGGGCCTGGGGTGCCGGGTGGCCCACGACCGGAAAGGACCAGAACCTCCGCCGACGAGGCGACGGCTGAACACGTGCGGAACAGGCCGCGCCGGCGGTCACAACTCATCTTCAAGTGAGAAAACCAAACTGCGCAGGAACGGGTTGTTTTCCAGAAAAACAAAACCCACGCCCCGACACGTGTGTTCAGGACGGCGGCGGAGGGGCGGCGGGGCAGAGCCGGGAGCCACTTTAGGGCGGGCGGAAACAGGAGGCGGAGGGCTGGCAGCTGCCTTCAGCCCCTTCGTGAACGTCCACCCTTTCTCTACAGGCGGCTGCTCTGTTGCTAAAGACGCGCTCACAGTTTCATCGTCTGAAAGAACAATACGAGCCCGCGGACGAACGGTGGCCAGCACCGCCGCACCACCGCCACCTTCATCCTCACCATCATCACCACCATCATCATCCTCACCATCACCATCACCACCATCACCACCATCTTCATCCTCACCAATACCATCCTCAGCACCATCATCATCATCCTCACCATTAATATCACCATCATCCTCACCATCACCATCACCACCATCACCACCATCACTATCACCATCCTCACCACCACCGTCATCATCATCACCATCATCATCTTCATTGTCACCATCGTCACAATCACCACCATCATCACCATCATCATCATCATTAACATCATCACCATCACCATCACCATCATCATCCTCACCAATACCATCCTCACCATCATCACCGTCACCATCATCATCCTCATCGTCACCATCGTCACCATCACCACCATCACCACCATCACCACCGCCTCATCCTCTGTGAGCAGCGGCCACACTCACCCTCCCTGCTCGTCACCCTCCCTGTGAGCCCGGGGGAGGGGGGACCCTGGGTAGACTCTCCAGGACGACGTTTCCGAAGCTGAGAGCTGTCACTCATCACTGGGTTGTGGAACCAACTATTTGGAAGGGACCAGAACACAGCAGGACCCCGCGGGAGCATCGTCCACGGTGAAGCCGAGCGTGTTTCTGGCACGCGGACGCACACGCTGATGTCACTGGGGAAAACGTACACACGTCATCGGAGTCACTGCTCTAGGAGGGAAGAAGCTTCCTTTTTCCCAGAGAAAGGGGTCTTCGTCTTTCCTGATGAGAACGGCAGCGCTGCATCCCTTACGCGAGCGGGGAATGTGAACACGCAGCATTTCACGTAAAAATGATCTGCTCTCCATGGCCAGTAGCTCACCTTCCGGAGGCAACAGCGCTTGTGCTCCACGTGGGCTTTCGAGTCTGAGAGCAGGGCCGACGGCGTCGGCGGCTCACACGCTGGAGGCGCCGTTTCAGCACAGAACACCCCCCCTGGGGGAGGAGGGGTGTGGAGAGGGCACCCCGATGGCGCGCGCCACGGGCCCCTCACCACTCGGCCAGCCAAGTCAGCCATGGTCGCGGAGCAGCTCCACGAAGGCCCACCGCGGTGGCCCGCCCGCCGCCCCCGGCGTCCGGGGAGCAGGCAGCTCCCAGGAGCAGGCGCGAGCCGCCCCCCGCCGTGCTCGGCGAAGCCCCTCTCCCTGCGCCCCTCGCCAGAGGCCGCAGCACGGAGCGCTGACCGGACCTCGCACATCGGCCACCTGAAACCACCTCATTCCGCCAAGAAACTGAGGCCTCCGCATGCCCCAGGTCACGGGACTCGGAGGTGGCTGAACGGTGGCCGAGGGGACGTGCATCAGGTGCCAGCTCGGAGCGCGGCCTGAATCCACTCGGGGCGGGCAGGAGACCGGACACTGGACGGGGGACGGCGGGCAGTCTGGTACCACATTCCCCTCCACGGAGATATCAAATCGGATACGGACGCCCAGAATCAAATCAAGGGCCGCCAGGCCCTGGTCTGCGGGTGCCCGCCTTTCCACTTCCCGCTAACGCCAAGCTTCCGAAGCCCTAAAACCCGAGCCGTTCCCTAGATGAGTGACTCGCTGAATACCCTCAGACAACCAAGAAGCCCTAGAGCGCCTTCTCGTGGAAGCACCTGCTCTGAGGCCCTGGTCGGGGTCAGGCCCCGTGCCCCGTCCCCAGCGGGTCCGGGCGTGGGCTCGCCGGGGCCGCTTTCCGGCGCGCGACTAGAGGCAGCGCGTGGGGAGGGCCGTAGAAAGGACCCATCATTTACGAACAGCCCAGCAGCCTCCACGGACATGAAGGGTTTTGGTAAATGTTTCAGATGGATGACTGCAAGTCGGGGGAAATCACGTGCTCTTCGGGGTCCGGAGCGACCCGCCCCTGGAGGGGGTGCGTTCATCGATGATCGCTCAGCTGAAGATCAATCTGATCAGGCTCTTTAACTGTCTTTTTAAAAAACGGCAAGAAAAGAGTGGTCGGGGTCCTCGGAGCAGGGAGGCAGGCGAACGGGGTGTTTCGCAGACGTCTCGGAGGCAATAAATACACGTCCTCGTCGTTTCCTGATAAAAAGTCGATCGGGTCAAGTCATCCGGACACTTTTAAAAAGCCAGCCTTCCCCGCAATGCTTCGTCTGCAGCGCCTCAGCTTCAAGGCTAAGCCGAAGGCCTGCTTTCGAGCCTGGAAAACGCCTGCAGCGGCCTTGGTAGCTGGGTCCCCGGGTGGGCCGGGGCAGGCGGCGGGCACGACACGCACGGGCTTCACAGCTGCCTTCCAGGCGACGCTTTAGATCCCCTCCTGCGAGGAATCGCGGGAATCACCGGCCACTACAAGTTTCAAACAGCCCAACAGTTCAGGTAGAGGAGAAACGACATTTTTCTCACGAGCCTCCCACCTGACTCCCCACTCCCTGAACACTGGTTTCAGGGTGGCGCTTCCAGAAGGGTCGGGGAACTGCTCTTAAGGCTTCCGCAATCACTGATCCACACAGAGATGTCGAGAAATCTCTCCCCGCCCCATCCGCCGCATTTTAAAAAGGAGAGCGTAGGAACTAACCAGCAAAGACCACGATAACACGTTTTCAGGAAAGAGAAAGTGGACTGAATCCAGGCCCTCGAGTCACCTCCGCCCGCCACCGTAAGGGCCACGCGGTCCAGACCCCTCTGGACCCGGCTGGTCTGCACGACCGGAGCTGCGGCCTTCTGGTCGATCCCATTCCTGGTCTTTAATGGCTCCGGATTAAAAGGAACAAATACCCGGGACCCAAAACGAGTCTCCATTTATTTCAGAAATGGACTCGATGGATGAAGCAACGACACGAGGCCCGCCGGTGACAAGCCGTGCGACCTTGAGATGAATTCCTCGTAAAGCAGCCATACTTCCTTCCTGATTGCACGGATATGTTGGTAATTGGTCTTTCCGAAGAATCATTCTTTATGTGAAGCAGATAAATACCTGTTTCCATTGAGGTGCACTTAGCTGCCCATTGAAAATCATTTGAGTGTCTTTCTGCGTTGACCTGCGCGGTTCTGGCCTCGTCCGACATCCCTATGAAAATAGCTCCCAAATTAAATTCCTAATAAATTAAGCTAATAATTCACCTTCATTAAGTAATTTAATTTCTTTAGTGAGCAATAAATAGTTCTTCTGACATTCGTCTAGGACAGAAGAACAAATGTTATTTCTCTTCATTAGTCCGGGCTCCTCCTGAGGACCGGGGATGGAGCCCACGTGCACGGCGGCCTGCTGCCTCCTGCTTCTGCACCGGCCGCTCGCTGCAGTGACCCCTCCGTGCTCAGCAGGAATCAAACAACCCGGGCAGCTCTTTCCGATAAAAACTAGTTTCCTAGACGTGGTCAAACACCGAACTTCGCGTAGCCACTCGAGAAAGCAGTACTGGGTTCCTAATGTTGTTTAAGGACAGCGTGCCAGATTTCAGAAGTGACGATCGCTCTCATCGTCTCCCAGCTACGTCAGAAAAAAAAATGGGTAAAACATGAAAGTTCTTCTGCGGAAGCATAAATACTGGCGATCCCGTTTCCGACAGCCCTCCCGGCGCCGGTGCGCCACGCCGCCTCCGGCGAGGGTGACGAAGGGAAGCAGGAGGTGAGCAGGCGGGCGCGCGTGCGGCCCGACACGGGGTGTCACCCTCCCCCCAAAGCTGCACTGAGAAAGCCCCCGATGGGAGATGAGGAACAGACGGCACAGACGGGGCCGCACAGGCGCCGGCCCGTGCGACTGACGCTGCGCGGACACGAAAACGGGAGCAGGAGGCGCGCCTGGCCCTTGGAAACGAGGCGCAAACACGTCTCCCCAAAAGGCGTGAGGGGCGTGTGCCGTCGGGACTGAAAGTGCCTCGTTAAGGGAAACCGCAGCCGGGACGCGCTTGCGGGGGCTGAGCTTGCTCTGGGTGGCTGAAGGCTTAGCCTTCTGAGCAGAATTTTATAAATTCTGGGAAATCGCATACAACGTCCATGCTCGTGCCCCCTTATTTAAAGCCCGTTGTGCACATGGAGCATTTTCCTGAAAATAAGAACCGTGGACCACCAGCCACCGCCGCAACGGGCGAAGGACGGCTCTGCCTGCGCCGGACGCCGTGCCTTTCGTGTTCTTTATTCCTTCACTGGAGCCCTTTTCGCCTTTCCTCCCCCTCACTCTTGGCCTTTGCCATCACTTCTCGCTGTTGCGTGTCTTCTTCTTCCCCCAGCTTCAAACCTGCTGCGTGTGACGTGCTGCGGGCCACGCAGACACTCGTGGGTGTTAGAGCTGCACGTAACGGAAAACCGAAACCCAACGGCACGCGAGGACCTGAGATTCCTGCCTGCGAATGGCAGGAAGCACAGACTTTTGATGGCCGGTGCCTTTCTACCCTTCCTGATGCTCAGCTCCGTTCCAGAAAAATAAGATGGTGACTGATCGGCTTCTAGACAGGTGAGGGTTTACTGTGTTTCAGAAAGACGTCGACGCCTCCGGGAGCGCCTCAAAGCCTCCTGCGCACGCAGTCACATTCAGGTCTCCTCGCGTCCACAGAGCGGCAGTCGGGGAAGGCGGGTGACGGGGAGGGACCCCGGCACGTTGCGAACGCTGAACCAAACGTGGCTGTGGACTCCGAACTGGAGCTTGTCGACACAGCCCACCGGGATTTAATGTTCATGTTTAACACCAAACGAAATCACGAAGAAAAGAAAATTATTTATCCTGGGTTACAGACGGCCCTCAACGGTCACCCCCCAAAACAGAACCAGCTCAAGAGACAGGACGCGAGGCCCCGAGGCGGAGGATGCCTAGATTAGTGCACAGGAGTCAGGCCCAGGACATAAAAAGGAGCACGACGAGCACCAACTCACGCGCTTTCGTAGGTTTTAAAAAATTTTGCTCCCCGTTGCCAGAAAACACTGCCACGACCGGTAATTAATCACATGACAAAGGGTGCCCTTGGAGGAGCGGCCAGAGGCCACCCCTGAGGGAGGCCTGGCTGCCCCGGGGAGGGTTCTCCGTTAGCAGTTTCTAAAACTCATTCCTCTCACCCCCGCTGCCTAACCCCGATGCAGCCGGCATTTTTCATATTCAAATGCAGCCTTTCTCCCCCTCTCTCCACCACCTTTCAGCCCCTCTTCCTGCCAGTTCACTCTGAAAAGCTCCGCTTAGGAAACAGCCAGCCGGGCCCCCCCACCAGGGAGAGGGCCGTCCGCTCCCCTCCCGGGCTGTGCTTCCTGCGGCCGCCCAGGCCCTGCCGAACCGCTTCATCCTCGGCGGCTTCCGTGCTGCAGATCTCAAGGCATCGCTCTCAACTGATATTTGGCTTTCTTTAAAAAAACAACAAAAATTTGGCCTTGATTCTTCCGTGGTGAAAGCTGCTGCGTTGTTTTTCAAAACAGAAAAGCGGGGAAGGACGCAGCAATGAAAACCGCTGAAGTCCAGCCCGAAACTGCCGTGCGGAGGGAGACAGCAGCGTCTGCTAATGAGGACGCGTGGAAACCCGGCAGCGTTCGGCACGCAGAGAGCAACCAGTTAAAGCACAACAGGAAGGGACTCCGGGCACAGGAGCAACGAACAAGGAGACCAGCCCATGGAAACCCGGACGGTCCCAGAGAAACAGGAGGAGGGGCCGGCACCGAAACCCCACAAACCGTACAGCAGCAAGCAGGACTCGGCCGCATTTGAAAGAACATCCCTTTTATTTTTCGAAAACGAGAGCATTTCCTGTCACAGAGATGCCGAGTACCCCCCATTAATTTACTATCGCTCCAGGGGAACCACCGGAGGGGTTTTGTAGGATGGTGTTTTTAAAAAATGGCTCTAAAGTTCATCGAATGCAGAAAAATAAAAAATAGTCTTTGAAAAAAAAGAGGGTCACAGTCACAGCAGGGGGTGGAGAGAGCGATCACGGCCCAGAAACTAAAACGGGGGACACGGGTCAGAAAGAGTCAGGCTGCAGACGGACACCAAGGGGAACGCTGAGAGGCGGTCCCGACGGCAGCGTGCAGAACTGGACGCGCAAAGCGCGGGCTTTTCAGTAAGCGGAATTGGTAAACGGCACTAAAAACACCAAATGCCAAAACCGATTTCAGATAAGCAAAGTGTTTCAATGCCAAGAAGCAAAAGAAAAGAATCCACGAAGGGAAGGAAATAAAACAGGAGAGTTACACAGTCCCGAGGGGGGGGGGCGCCTCTTAAACACGACCTCCGAGGCGGCACCGCGCAGGGAGGGGCCCATCTCACGACGTGACCCCCGCCCCCCAGCCCCGGCACATCGGGGAAAGCCAAACCCCACCCCGGAGCGGGTGCTGGACGCGGCCGCCCCGACAGCCAGCTGGCAGGGCGTGGACCAGCGTCACGCAGGGCGGCCCCGACCTCTGACCAGGGACGAGGCCCTCGCCAGGGCACACGCGCGAAGAGGTTGATCCCAGCTCGCTGACGGCCGAGGCCGGGAGACCGGACTGTCCACCGGCGGATGACGTTTCCGCAAACAAACTGCTTTCGGCTCGGTCGGGGGTGCTCCGCAGGCACGCACACCGCACAGCCAGTCCCCCCGGCCCGGGAACGGCCACGTGCCAAGCGCGGCGGGAACCGACGACGCGAAGGGGGAAACACTGCGGTCACAGCGCGCGTCCAAGGGGCAGACGCAGAGATTCGCGAAGGAAGACTCCAGGAGGACGCGCCTGAAACAGCAGGTTGGTTATCTGGGGACGATGGGGATTCACATCAGCTTCGCTGGCTTTTAAGTGTCTTTCCCTTTGCTCAGGTTTTTTTATTTTAGATAAATATGGATCACCTGCTTGACCTCACAAGGCAACAAAAAGGGCAAAAACACCGCCAACTGCTTTTATTAACGTCAGACCGAAGGGGGTCACCTGCATGACAGAGACACTCGGAAGACGAGCTGGCTCCGTCGTGGGAGATTTCCCGAGTTCGTAAGAAAACAAGGGAACAGGGCGATGGGAAAATGAGCGGACGGCGTGGGTGGGAACAGCTCGAAAAGGGAGAAACACATCTGTCCAGTGAAACAGGTGGAGACACGTTCGTCCCCGTATGGAACCCAGGTAACGCGGAGGAAAGCGACACGGGGACACGCCTTCACGGGCTCAGCGGGAGGACGGCCACGTCCCAACACGGCCCGGGGCGGAGACACCGTGGCCAGGTTTGCAGGAGGCCCCGGAGCTCGGCCGAGCACCGTCGAGTCAAAAACGGAAAAACGACCTCAAGAAAGTGCCGTGAAAACGAGTAGTGTGTAAGGGGCACCCCATCCCCTGCTGGCACCGCACGTTTGCTTAAAAACCGCACGTCGAGGCCAAAACTAAAACCGAACCCCGGGAGGAGCCCCGATGAGGATGCTCCGAGCGGCTGCGTCTGGGCGGGGCGGGGAGGAACGACGCCCTCCGCGTTTTCTGCGTTTTCCGGATCTCCCGCGTCGCGCGAACGCTGGCACAAAGGGGCGACGACACTGGAGAATGTGGAGCTACTCCCCGCGATTTTCTCTAACATTAGAAAGGTAAAGGACTGATTTCTTCAGCAGCGACTCTGACCAAGAAGAAAAAGAAAAAGGAAGAGACCGTCGGTGACAGGGAGGGGGAAAGCCGACGAGAAGAGCGGTTTCGTCCGAACGGGGACCCTCGCTGAGGCGGCACGTCACCTGCAGACAGTGACCCCGCTGGGACGCCTCGAAGGGACGGACACCGCCTGAGAGTCGGGCCCTCGCTGCCCCCGTCGCCACCGCCCGGGCGAGGCGCTGAGCCCGGTGGGCGCGGGGGTCTCACGGCACCTGAAGGCGGCCTTGGCTGCCCCCTCCCTGAGGGCCCTGTTCCCAGCCCCGCTGGGAACCCCGAGCCACCCCGCGCGGGGCGTTACTCAAGCGGCACCCCGATGCGAGGATGCGAAGCTCTCCCAGGCCCGCGCCCGCGCGCTGAGCTGAGCCTGAGCCCCAGGCGGCCGAGCCCGCCGTGAGGCCCGAGAGCCCTCGTGGCCACCCGGGAGGGACCCCTCTCCAGCCCCCGGGAAGGAGGGGCCACGGCGTGGCGGCCTGGGCAGGACAGCCCGTCCTTCGCTCATCGCTGGCCGGTCCCCCCGTCACGCTGGTCGTGTTCACTCGCTAGACACTGGCTCGAGGTCCACTTGGCGTCCGGCACCCTCCGGGGCAAGGCGAAGGCAGTGCCAGCGGCCAGCCAGGAGGACGGACACCACGCCCCACGGCGGGGCGCGGGGGGCAGAGGGGTCCCAGCAACAGGGCTGGAGGGAAGACCTCCCGGTGGCAGAGGCGGAGAAGTCCCCAGGTCCCCGGCTGCGGCGGGGGCCCGGTGAATGTGGTGTCCAGAAGCGGACGGCGCAGGACGGAGCCGGGTTTGGGCACGGGCAGGGCTGCGGGGAGACGGCCCGGGGGCGGGGCGTGCTGTGGCGGCCTGTCCAGCCTCCTGTGGGACAAGAGACGGGGCCCTGCAGGGCCGTGCGCAAGGGCAGCACGGCCGGGACCGCCGACCCGGGGCAGCGGAGGCCTGTGCCGAGAGGGCAGGGACGCGGGGCGGCCGGCGGCCTCGGTTCCCCGGTGGCGGGGCGACACCTTCCTCCAGACCCCAGCCGCCCGCCGCTCCGCGAGCCGCGGGCACGGAGATGCCTCCCGCCCGCCGCAGGCACGCGGGCCCTCCAGAGCCGGCACGGCCGTCCTCGCGCCCGCCGGTGGCGACAGTCCCGGCGTCGAGCAGCCCCGGCCTCCGCCCGCGCCGCCCACCATCCACCAGGCATCCCCGGCCGCATCCGCCAGACTCTGCCCGGGACCCAGACCGAGAGGGCCCAAGCGCACGGCCGCGGTGCGGGAAGCGGGCGCACCGGGCAAATGTGCGACCGTCAGAGGGCCAGGACGAAGGTCACGGGCAAACGTGCGTGCACACGTGCGTGTGCGTGTTTAACTGAACCGCGAGCTTCCTACACGCTCCGTGGGACATGGGTTCTAAGAGCAAAAACACAGTTTCTTTTAATCTGTGGTTTTCCCATTTTCGCTGGCTCCGACCCCCGCTGACGCGGGCCGTGGCGGGGCTGCCGGGCACGGTCACCCAAGTCTGCTCGTAGCTGCCGTGTCCGCACGTCCGCGCTCGTCGCTCCCCGGTCCATCGCGTCGCAGTAATAACCCGGGATCGCACGCGGCGACGAAGGTGCCTAAGGGATCCGGGACGCACCCCGACGCGCACGCACGGCCTGAGCACGGGGACCGACGGCCCCTTCTGCTGCGTGCCACGCGGGGATGAAGACCCGCCCACGGCCCTCCACGAGCACCTCCGCAGGGTGATGCCTGTGAAGGGGACGGGTCTTCCCTGAAAGCCGGCGGGACCTCGAAGGTGGACCCCGGGACGCATTTGACCCTGGACCGGGGCCGTCCGGGAAGCCCGGGTGCGGAGGCCCTGCCCGGCCGGAGGCACGGACTCGGGCCGAGAAAAATAATCTCTCAGGAGCCCACACGCGCGTTTCACGGAATCCTCGACGACCGGCCCGCGGGGTCCGCACGGCGGCGTGTTCTCGCGCGCGCACGCACAGCGGTGTCTGGCCCCCGCCCCCCTCCTCCTCCGCGTTCCAGAAAACGGGCTTCGCCTGCCTCTGGATTTCGAAGTGCGGCCGGGCGAGCCCGGAGTTTACTTTCGCTTTCCCTGAACCGTGGCTCTGAACAAACCAACCCCTGGGCCGGGGCCGTTTCCCATTGAAGTGGACAGGAAGCGGGAGAAAAACAAAAGCCACGCCTGAACCTCAGACGAGCCGAGCCACAAGTCGCGCGATGACCAAGTCACCGACGTTTCCCAAACGACGGACGAAGCCGCGCGTCGCTGCCGCGCGCGTGTGCGTGTGCGAGAGGGAAGCCACGCCCGCGGGTGGCCTCGTGCCGCTTCTCCGCTGACACGAGAAACAGAGACTGCGTAAGACGACAAAAGCCGCATCGCCCCTCCCGCACGGCCAGGGGGGCCCATCAAAGTCGAGGGCCCGGGGACTCGCCCCGGGGACAGGAGGCGCAGCGCGGGCCGCAGTGCCCTCCAGGGCCGGGCGCCGGGCGAGGGCGCAGGGGAGGGAGGGGGTACCTCGGGCGGGCGCCGGGAGCTCATGCACGTCCCGCCCGAGGACCAGGACCGTCCTGTGCGCCACCGTCCACCGCACGCCCCTGCGGCGTGCCAGGTCACAGCGGGGGTCACGAAGACGCCCCGCAGACGGCCACCCCGCGGCGTGCGTGGGGCGTACACCTGCGGCCCCCACCCCCCCAGCGCCCGCGGGCTCGGCCCGGCTCTCCGCGGCCGGGGATGCTCTCCGCCCCCCCACCCCGCGGTGAAAAATACTGAGAAACTCCGCGTTTGAGACAGCCCCTGCCGCTGCGTACTCGACGGCGGCCTCCGGGACTTCGCCTGGGGCACTGGATCCTTGAGTCCGGGCGAAAGGAGAGGAAGGGGGCCACGTCCCCAGCCCCCCCCCCGTTACAGCAAATCGAATGGTCCCTTCAGGTAAGGGAGCCGCCGGGTCCGCGAAGAACGAGGCCGTGGGCTTTGCAGGTTTCATGTTTCCCCCCACGCAGAGAGGACCGAAGCCGCCCCCTCCTCTAAGCCCCACGACCTGGGCAAGATCCGGATGGCTCAGTCCTGGGAGATTCCGTTCACAACGTTAAATCCCCTACCAGAGGCGTCAGGGTCGCCGCACGCCCTGAGCTCGCCGGCGGCCACGCGGCAGGAGGCTCTGTCTCTCTGTCCCCTTTCTCTCCCTCTCGTCACACTCAGCCACCCAGCTCTGTGCGCCAGCCCCACAGACACCAGCAACGCCCCGTCTGGGGTCAAACAGGGCTCCCAAGGTCACCCTCACTTTCCCAAGGTGAGAGAGTCCCTCACTCACTTCCTTCCCCCTCCTTGTCCATGGGACCCACACACGGCCCGGGCAGGGCAGCCGACAGCCCTGCCCCCCACCGTGCACGCATCTCGGCCGATTTGACCCCAAAAACCTGGATCCCCCTTCCTCAGGGCGTGCCCGATTAATGACAGATGCCCTGTGCGGGGCTCCCCCTTCAAGGCGTCTGGTGTAGGGGATGCTAAACTGGAAACGCCCGTCTCGGCAGACGAAGTGGGCTCGTCCGGCAGGGACGCTCCGACGGCGGGCGGCGTGCACGAGGGGGACTCGCGGGGACGCGGGAGCGAAGCCGACACTGTCCCGAGGCCGCCGAGCGCAGAACACCCCAGAGCACTCTTCGCCGGGCGGGATCCTGAGCGCAAGGACGGAAGCGGGCCCGAGCGTGGCAAAGCCAGGCGGCCTGCAGGGGCGGCCCACCGCCCCTCGGGGCTCCGGCCGGCGACACCCACCACCGCGGGAGAAAGCCACCCTGCGGGCCACCCAGCCTCCAGCAGCCGACGGGGCAAGGCCAGGCTGGCGCGGGCGTCTCGTGGTTCACGGGGATCTCCCCTGGATGCTTTGGCCCCGGCAGGGTGCCGCCAACGGCCACGTTCAGGCCGGGGCACCGGGGTGCACAGGGGGGCACCGGGGGGCATGGTGGGGCATGGTGGGGTGCAGAGGGGCACGGGGGGGCACAGGGGGCACGGTGGGGCATGGTGGGGTGCAGAGGGGCACGAGGGGGCACGATGGGGCATGGTGGGGTGCAGAGGGGCACGGGGGGGCACGGTGGGGCATGGTTCCCCACGGGCCGGTCCTGGCCCTACGTCTCCCAGGCGCCCGGCGGCTCCTGGGACGCACGCAGTGCGTCAGGGCTGAAGGCCGGCCCCAGGCCCTGGCAGGGACCCGGAGAAAGGGCGAAGTCGTCCAAGCTGCACCCGACCGGGGACCGAGTGCACGTGAAAGACACAAAAGCGTGTTTCGGCCTCTCGGCCGCGGCGGGAGTGCCGGCGCGCTACGCCGCGCGTGAAGCGACACGGCGTGCGCCACTGCCCTGACCCCAAACGCCTGAGCCTCAGCTGTTTCCGCTCCCCCCACGAAGAGACTCACACGCAGGCTCGTCCCCCACCCGGATCGTGGGCTCGGAGAGGGTGGGGTCTGTCCTGCCAGCATCCCCCAGAACGTCCAGCGGGCGGCTTAGACCCGGCTGACCCTCCAAGCGGCTGTCGCTAGAACAGACCCACGGCACGCGGGCCACACCGCTGCCCTGCGCGACGAGCGCCTCGCCCCACGGTGTCCTAAAAGCCGGGGAAGAGCTCGGATGGGCCGGCCAGCCAGACCCACGAGGCCTGCGTGGCCCGGCCCCGACCGTCCCTTAACCAGCACGGCCTTGGCACCCACCCCGGGCTCCCAGTCCTCACGGGGCCTGCCCCTAGGTCTGTCCCCGCGCAGACCCGAGCGCCTGCAGGGGAGGCAGAGCCAGCGCAGGGCAGAGGGGACGCCATCTGGAGTCACGGCCGAGACCAGCAACACGAGGGACAGACCCGCCTCCGAGGAAGAAGCAGGAGGTGCTGAGGGGCCCAGCGGGGGGCCCTGCGGCTGGAGCGGCGACGAGCCCCACTCCCTCGCCCGTCCCTCCACTGAAGTCCCTGGGCCCCGACACGCGGCCCGCAGCGCCCCGACCCCAGACCTAGCACGGACCGCTCCCTGGGCCTTCCGTCTGCAAACGCGGGCTCCCCCGGCAGGCCCTCCGCCGCCGAGCCCCGTCTCCGGGGGCGCAGCCCCGCCAGCGACCGCTGTGTGAACGGACAGACACCCTACAGCCCAGACCAAACGGAGCGACAGCTCGCCGCGCGGTCATCAAACGTCCGCGAATGTGCTCAAGTTGACACACGCGACACCCTTTTCCTGACCCCAGCGTCGCGAGGGGATTCACTGAACCGCGAGACTCCGAGCTGCTCGGGGGGACCGACGTGGGGACCGGCCTCGGCCAGCACACCGTCCCCCGTACCCTGAACGGCACGTTCACGACGGGGCGTCCGCGTTCAAAGGGGACAGACGGACGGCGACCGGACAGCAGAAGTCCTCCTGTCCCAGACGAGCCACGGGACTGCAGGAGCGTGTGCCCGCCCAGGCCCAGACCGGGAACCCCCACGGTCCAACGCCGCAGGGCCCGCGAGGCGGCACCCAGGCGGGCGCCCCGCTCCCGCGTGGTCCAGGCCTCGAGCACGGCAACCGCTCGCCACGGCCGCGGGTGGGTGAGAGCGAGCGGCTGTGTGTGGGGCGGGCGCGGCCGGGCTCGTCGCCCGCGTCACAGGCGGGCCGGCTCCCAGGCCCGCCGCTGAGGACCCGCGCGGCAGAGCCGCCGCTTCCCGTTCAAAGGTCCGGCCCCGCAGGGCATCCCTCTCTCACCCGGGACGGGCGCGGGAACCTCACTCCGAAGGACGCGTCCGAGAGTGGGCACGCTGCACGCGGCTGGGAACGGAAGTTTTAATTGCGCGAGTTAACTTTTTACGCAGAAAATGAATTTTATAATTTTACATTTTTACTGTTTGGGCCATAATCGTATTCCTGGTGTGCAATGTATCGTGGTTGCATCGTTCTTTTTTAATTAAATTACACAATTCAAACGACGTGCTCATTTACACGCTGAGCGTCGGGTCGAGGTGTTCGTGGTCTTCCCCGACGCAATCATCGCGCGACCACGCCTCCCGGGAAATCGCAAAAAAACAGTTTCAGGAGCTTGGAGGCCGCCCTTGAAATTTTAATGAAAAATTAAATAAAACTTGAACATTAGTCCTGAGCATGTCCACTGTGCCCCGAATGAGACCACTGTCGTCTCAGAGCTCTTCGTGGGCTGCCAGGCCGCAGGCGGGGCGTCCGGCCCTCCGCCCGCACCGGCCTTTGCCGCGGCCCCGGGGTCCGTGTCCACGTGGCCGGACAGACACCCCCACGGGGACCGGACACCCCCACGGGGACCGGCTGCCTCTGGCACTTCACCCCCCTCGTGGCCCGGCCCATTTGAGGGCAGCAGGAGGGCGCTCGCTGCGGCCGCGGAGTGGGTGCGAGTCGCGCAGCCCGCGGACCCAGCCTTCGGCAGTACGAGGCCGCCTCCCGCCATCCCGGGGGACGCACGGCGGCCCCCCCCTCCACGCGGCCAGCTGGAACCGGACGAACCGCTGTCGGGCAGCTCCTGAATGAGCCGCTTTCCCGGATTCTGTCACGTTTCCCGGCTTTCGAAGGTTCGTTGTTCACGGTCACGTCCTTTCTAGCCCTAAACAAACCGCCACCCTCACCCCTAATCTTGTGTCCACAGTCGTGGACTGGTTTTCTAAGAGGGCTGCCCCCAAACCGGGACGCACCCCTGGCCCCAACCAGGACCCGGCCCTGGGCCCGGACGCGGTGGGGACGCGGTGGAGACGCGGTGGAGACGCGGGACTCTCGAGGCTGCACATCGGACGCGGAGCCTCCTCGAGGGCTGCAGCTCGGCGAGGCCCTGGAGACTCGCCCTCAGTGGGCCTCGCTCCAGGACCGCGCGCCCCCGGTGCGGAACGGAACCGAACACTCCCCGTGCACCTTTCCCTAGAACACCGCGACGGCGTGTCCCCGTCTGATTCTGGGCAACCTCGGGGCGTCCAGCGTACCCCACGCAGTGCCCGTAGGAGCGACCCGCTCGCCGTCTACGCTCCGCCAGCGGGAGCTCCGCCCCAGACGGCAGTGTGGACGGCGGCTGGGGCTGCCCGGGAAAGCACGGCTGTGGGTGCCATAGGACCAGGGACCACCCTGCACACGCCACGTCCCGATGGCAACTGTCTGCCCCCGCCTCTCACACGGCAGGCTGAGTGAACCAGCGGGTGGCCGTTAACGACGCAGCGTAAGCCGCCTAAGAAAGTTCCGGATAAATAAGCGACACCTGTGATGAGCTAGTGAGAAGTGAGGAAAATTCCTAAAAACGTCCCTAACCTCCGAGCCTGTGTGACGGAGGCCATCCCGTCCCCCCTGCACGGTCAGGCGGGAGCCGTCGGAGAACTAAAAGGGGAAGCGGAGAGTGTGCGCGCGCGCGCGTGCACACAAACACGTGCCCACAAACACGTGCGCACAAACACGTGCGCACAAACACGTGCCCACAAACACGTGCGCACAAACACGTGCGCACAAACACGTGCGCACAAACACGTGCCCACAAACACGTGCCCACAAACACGTGCGCACAAACACGCGCGCACAAACACGCGCCCACAAACACGTGCGCACAAACACGTGCGCACAAACACGCGCCCACAAACACGTGCGCACAAACACGTGCGCACAAACACGTGCGCACAAACACGCGCGCACAAACGCGTGCGCACAAACACGTGCCCACAAACACGTGCGCACAAACGCGTGCGCACAAACACGTGCCCACAAACACGTGCGCACAAACACGTGCGCACAAACACGTGCGCACAAACACGTGCACACAAACACGTGCACACAAACACGTGCACACAAACACGTGCGCACAAACACGTGCACACCAACACGTGCGCACAAACACGTGCACACAAACACGTGCACACAAACACGTGCGCACACAGCGCGAGCCTGTGCGGGGTGCGGTTCTGGTTCCTCCTCATACGTGGAGCACGAGGGCAGCAGGAAGATTCCCAGCGGGCGAGCAGGGCGCACCCGACGCCTCCGGGACCCTGGGGCCAGCTCCCTCCGCTTACACCCGGGGAAAGCGAGGCGCCCCCGGCCGCCCGTACTGAAGGGCCAGGGATGGCCGGGCTCCAGCGGGATTCTGGCCCCCACACCCCGATAATTCCAGACCGGGCGGGTCTAGGGAGATGAACAGCAAACCCCAAACACGAACGCGCGCTCCTGGGGGTCAGGGCGTCCGAGCTCCGGGCCCAAGTCCCACGGCCTCACCTGCCTCCTGCCGAGCGACCTCAGACAATCTGCACGACCTTCCTCTGGGACCCCGAACTCAGGAAGCCTCACTCTAGGTGACGGCGACGGCAGCGGGGCCTCGATAAGCAGCAGGTCCCACAGTGCGCGTGAGGCGCGCAGGACGGCGGCGGAGCCCGCCGCCCTTCCAGCACTTTCCGAGCGCCTGCGACTGACGGGGCCCCGTGCAGACCCGGCCCCGTGCAGGCCCCGCGCGTCCGGCAACGAACGGAACGAGGCCCTGGTCCCCGCGGAGGCGACAGTCTGGGGAAATGCTCAGCCCCGTGAGCGTTGCTGTCGTCGGACGCCGCGACGGTACCTCGAGCAGAAAGCCACGCTTGACGTCCTATGACCGGACAATGAAATGCGCCCCTCAAACCTGGGTGCTCTAATCGAATGCCTCCTCCCCGGGTGCAAATGCGACTCCGGGGATATTAAAAAAGGAGGGACAACCTGAGAGCAGGCTTCTTCCACCTCCCCGTCCCGCTGCGTCCCGTCCCCGGTAAGAGGCGCAGGACGCCACGCGTCTCAGAGGGATGGGGAACCCTAGAACGGGGTGCGCCCCAAGACGCCGGCTTCCGACCTTAATGGCTCCAGGGAAGGTCCACACGCCTGTCACGTGGGGGGGGCTGGGCCATACGGGCCCCTCGCGACACCCGCGGGGTGATGGCCCGCGCCCGCGGAGCTGAACAGGGGCACGACGCGCACCCACAGCGCGTCCCTGTCAGGTACAGCTGCGGGCGCGAGGGCCCAACGGCGGCCTCTACGGAGAGGAGGCCGGGGCCACACCCCGCGGGACAGCGGCCGACGTCCCGCCCCGACGGAAGCCCCGGCTCCAGGAGACCGGCGCGCCGAGGCGGGTGGTGGGTGAAGCATGCGGACGCGGAGAGGACAGCACAGGCGAGATAAACGGGAAAACGGATTCTGTTTCCCGTCCTCACTCCTGATCACAGTGATTCCGCTCCTCGACGGGACTCCACGTCCGCGGGCCGCATGATAAGACGTTCCGTGCGAAGTTGACATCGATGACCGTTCCGCCTTCCGAGTGCACCGCGGTGCGGGCCGGTCCCGGCCTGGAGGACCTCCTCCGCCATTCGTCTTTCTCCTAGAACTCTCTGGAAACAAGCAGGCCCTCAAAACAAGTCTTTCTTGGATAAATCGACCAACGAGCGAGCAAACAACGGGCGAAGCGGACGACGAGCTCGACGAGGGGGGACTTGCTGCCAGAGCTGAGTCACGATTTACACTGAGAAACCTGTTGTTTAAATAAAAACACAACAGCGACCGCTGGAAGGGTGTAGGCCGGGCCGGCGCTGCTGCTGACATTAAAGCCACGTCACTGTCCCTGGCCGGGCCGCATCGACGCACGCCTGGCGCCACCCGGGAGAGGCCCTGGAGGGCGACGGTGAGAGTCGGGGACCCAACGCCGCCTGTCGAGAGGCCGGGGGGGCTGTCCACTGCGTCGACGCTCACTTCTTACTCTCGCCCCCAGTGTGTCCCACGGGGTTAAAGGGGTCATGACGATGCTCGGGAACGTGGCACGGCCTGACCGCTCGGCCACCTCCGTGACACGAGGCAGGCAAAACCCCCGCGACACGGCGCGGCCGCTGACACGCAGGGGACCGGCCGCGGACGTGCAGAACCCGCGTCGGCCGCCCATCCCAAACGAGCTCCCTCTCGACGGGGAAAAAGGCGGCCAGCCCAGAAGCCCAGAACCGCCGAGCCAGCAGCCACGCTCGTCCCCGCCACCGGGCCACGAGGCGGCTGCAGGCGGGGGCGCGGGGACAGGCGGCCCTGTGCGATGGGCCGTGTGCCAACACAGAGCACGACCCCGGACCGCAACCCCAACCCCACACAGCTCGGAGAGCTTTGTGCGTCGTCCTAACCTTGTTACGGCGAACCTAACCCGATCGGAGCGCGCCGGCAAGAAAACCCGACCTGAAGGACGAGAGGACGCCCCCGGTCCTCACCGACCCTGACGGTGACCGTGCACGCATGTCCCTGGAGGAAAAGTCGCGTTTCAGGACGCTGGGGACGCTGCAGGATTTCCTGTCCGAAGTCTGAAAACTTCTGAGTTCCAACCGACCTGGCCTCAGGTAAGGAACTGTGGGTGCCCCCCGCCCCCGACCGCCCCCGGCCGCTGTCTGGAGCGAAGCGTGGCGCGTGCACAGGCTCCCATCCCGGTGCGGCTGCAGCCCCGGCACGTGGCGAGCCGTGGTCAGAAAACCCGCGTCGACGCGGCGGCCGCCCACCGGAAGGCGGAACTTCGGACCTCGAAATCACCCCGCACGCAGATCAAGGGAACGTGTACGTATTTTGATGACGAACTGAGCAAGGCAAACCCAATTCCCAAACGAAACTCATTTCGGACTTTCCAACACGCAGGCCAGAGCGCTTAGGGCCCCACCTGGCCTAATTTTCCGTCCGGAAACCAGGGCCCCGGACGCCATCCAGGAACTTCAGACGAGAGGAGCCGCCGCCCTGGGACACGCAGGTCCCGCAGGTGGGCGTCTGGTGCCATCGCCGCGTGCGTACCTCATAAACCCAAGAGGAACAAAGGGAGAACCGTACGCGAGAGCTGACGCCGGAAGGGAATTCGGCCTCCGCCGGTGGAACCCGGTTTTTCCGCGCGTTTATTTTCCTTGGGTTTTGTACCCGGATCTCAGGTCACAGGACGCGGGCAGGTACCGCGGCGTGCACGTCGGCCGGCCTCGCCGCCAAAGTCGGCGAAAGCACCCAGGCGACCGAGAGCGATCCGAGGGTCCGGTGGGAAGTCCCAGGCTGGTGACGCGCCAGGCCAACGGCCCCCAGAAGGCGCGGGCCGGGCAGGCGCAGTCCCGCGGGGACAGGCAAGGCCGCGGTCGGGCCGAGCCCAGCAGCCCGAGGTCACCGCGGGGGGGGGGGCCAGCCCGTGAGGCCCACACACGCCCTCGGCACCCCTGTGGGGCGGGCCCTCGCGGACTCTGCGTCCTCCCCCCGGGCCTGCCCGTTTCCACGGCCACCAACAGGACGGAAAAGGCGCCTCGCCTCGCCCAGCCCCGCCTGGCGGCAGCGCCGCCCGCCCGACGGCGCCCGCACCGCACGCTGAGATCCGCTGGGGTTTGGGCTCCCCGGCGGCGCACGATTTTCCTTTTCTAATTGGCTTATTGAAATACTGCAGAGCGCGCGGCCCATCCCAGCCCCTGGTGGCGCTGACTCGAGCCGCCCGCCCCGCGCGGCACAAACTCGGAGCAGGTGAGCCGCGGCCTTTGAAGGACAGTTTCGAGTTTCCGACCCGGGAAATTTTCCATCCGCTCCTTTGTTCTTTTCTGGTTTTCTCCTTCTTCTTGTCAGCGCCAAGACGGGCTCGGGCTACACCCCCCGGTGACAGGGCGGTCGGGGAGCGGGGAAGGACGAGGACGTCTCCTTAATTTCGCGCGCACGATGCGCTGCGCCACTCAGGTCATACCTGCATGTGGTGACTGACAACTTTCCGGCCTGATTCAAAGCAAACAGCTGCTGGTGGGATCGCCTAGCAACTGAGAGATGACGGATGGCCCCGAAGATGGATGGCCACCATCCATCACCTCGTTCCAACGCTCCAGAAAAAAAATTAGAAAACAAGGGTTTTCGTGAGTTCGCTCCACGCCATAGCGCCCCGGGATGAATGTGGCCCCTCGCGGGGGCGCGCGGAGGGGGCGGCTCCAGGTGGGTCACGGTGTCCCTGGGGCCCGTCCGTCCTCTGGGTGCTCGAGGCCTGGGTCAGGTGCACCTGTTGGGGCAGCCAGCCAGGCGGGCCGGGCCCCATCTCCCGCCGCCACCACCGCGCAGGGCTCATCGGGAACGGGGCTCCTCCATCCCGGCGCCAGCGCTGGGACCGGCTACGACGCGTTTATTTAGGTTTGGGGTACCGAGGAGGCCTCGGCCCACATCCCGGCCTGAGGTCCGATCCCTGGGCCTCGGACCCATGGCCTCCTGGGTGTGGGCACAGCGGACGTGAGCAGGGCGCCACACACCCATGGGCCCGGCGCGTGTGTCCCTGTGCCCCGGCCGCACCCCGGTTTCCCAGGCACTGTTGCACCCCTGTCTCCTTCCCAAAGTGGGTGCAGGCAGCTCTTCCCGCCGTCTCCCTGTCCGGGGCCCCTCACCCTCGGTGCACGAGGTTCGGGTCAGTTCCGAAGGAGGGATCGACGTTCCGGGGAAGGCGGGAGTGCCCCCCACCACCCACCCCCTACTCCACGGGGGTCCACGGCTGGAAACGGGGAGGGGGTCCCCGTTCCGTCACCTGTCCTTCCTTCCCAGCGCGCTGGTGGCCGTGGAGGGGACGCACCCCACCTGGCCCGACCCGGGGAGGGCAGAGGTCCGTGCTGGGGTGCCCAGCCTGGGGTGTCGGGCCTGGGGTGCCCAGCCGCACTGCGGCGCAGGGGTGCAGGGTGCGGGGCACGGATAAGGGGGGCCCTGGGTGTCACGCAGGGCAGGGGCAGGGGCTGCCCCGGCAGGTACAAGGCCTGGCTCGGGGCGGCGTCCGGTGGCCTGGACCGTGGGTGCCAATGTCCCAGGCCCGGGGCCCAAATGCAGGTGGCAGACTCTGCGGGCCAGGACCGAGCAGACGGGGCGGCTCGTCCTCTAAAGAGCATCCCCCGTGTCCCCCCAGGCCTGGGACCTGCGCCCTAGGAGCGGGTCAGACCCCGCAGAGGCCCTGGCCCCACAGAGCAGAGGCAGCGGGCAGGCCATGTGGGGTGAAGCGCCCCAAATCCTGGCTGGGCGAACCCCGTCACCCATAGGAGCAGCTGGGCAGGGGCCCGGGGCCCATGGGGCGGGCTGGGGACCCCCGCCGCGTGTCCTGCCACCTGCAGGCGCCCGGGGGTGGCCGAGCACCCCGCCCAAAGCCTCATGCTCCCAGCACCAAGAACCCTAAATGCACAGGCCGCGCCCGCTGGCTGCGGGCAACCGGGCCCGGCGGTCCCCCCGAGGATGGTGAGCCCCGGGCTGCACCCCAGTTCCTAACAGGATGGGCGGCCGGTGAGGACGGGAGCATCTGGAGAGTGGGCGTCGGGCACCAGGCCGCAGGCCCGGCCACCCAGCCTTCCCGGCCTCCGCCTCCGGCTGGGGTGGGGCCGCCCCTGCCCTGGACGGCCCAGCAGGCTGCCCCTTTAAGCCCCAGAGGCTGGTTTCCTTTCCCTACGAAAAGTAAATCACGCTATCGCGAGTTGAGCTCTGAAAAAAGCATCCATCCATTAAAGTTCACGGATTCGCCTTCCCAGATTGTCCCTCCCCTGGCCCGGTCTCAAGTTACAGCCTTGTACAACCCAAGTCTAAATAATATTCACCATGACAAATGGCGCCATAACTCCGATATCCACAATCAATCTTTGCTTTAAAGACACATCCATCTTCGGGACGCTGGTGGGGATCCTGTCGAGTGGGAAGCGCGGCTGCGTTCCCGACCCCGTGGCGGTGGGGGAAGGGCGCCCTGAGTGATGGCTGTCAGCTCACATCTGGCCGGGAGAATAAATTAGCCTCATGCAGACAAACGCAAGGGCCAGCTCTGCCTCGGAAACAGCCACTCCTGAGCCATGGCTAATTTATAGGACTTCTTTCTGGAAAGTTCCTGGCGGAGGCAACAGTCTGCTTAGCTATCTCTTTAAACGATATCTGGAGCTGTAAATAACCCCGGGACTGGGCAGGAGGCGGACAAAGGGGTTCGGGTGGGAGAGACAACAACTTTTCTCACGTTCTCACACGTGATGAAAATGCCAAACTCTCCCCTCAAAGCGGGTGTGGGGGGAGACCGTGTTTATTTTAACCACACGCTTTTGTGTTTTAACACCGGACTCCCCTGGGTGGACTTTTTTTTTTTTCTGTGTCACTTGTTCATTGTTTTCTGGCCGTTTAGGGACTCGCTTAGAAAGTAAAGGATGGGAGGGTCAGGGTGGCCCCTTCCCTTCCTCCTCCTCCTCCTCCTCAAAAAAAAAAAAAATCCCTCGGAACAAGTGCGACACCCGAGCCTCGGCCCGACCTCGGGCGCAGGAATGGGGTTACGACTCTAGGCCACGGAGAGCGAGAAGAAACACCCACTGGGCTCTAGGAGGCGGTTTCAAAAATAGCCTGGAGCAAAACACTTCTCAGGCTGGCCACCAGCTGAACGCCAGAGCCGGGGCACTCCTGCCAGGAGCCAGGCAGGCCGCTGGCTCTCGTACAGGAGCTCGAGCGCGGGTCCTTCTGCCCCTGACCTTGTCTCGCCGCCGAGGAAAACTTCGGGCTTGAATGCTGAGAGCCTCGGGGACGCGGGGCGGGGAGGGAGGGCCGGGCTGCGCCCCGCGGGTGCACCCACAGGGAGGCTGGGGGCGGGGGCTCCAGGCCGGGGTCTCGGGCAGGCCAGCGGGATGGAGCAGCTGCTGCGGCGGCGGCGGGGAGGGTTAATTCTGCGAGGGCTGAGGGACTTACAGTAATGCTGTGAAGACAGAAACATCACAGGCTTTCCTGGCAAGGGGCTCGCAGAGGGTAGGAGGGACTGCAAAATGAACTCTCTCAGGCTTTGTCGGCGGCGTTTCCCAAGGCCCAGCCTGGCCCCTTTGATAAATGACACATGTCATTCTGTCACGGGCTGACAGTGCAGCTGGGAGGGCTGGTGATGTATGGCCCTAGTGAAAAGGAAATCAACTTTTTGGCACCGAGTGAGCCTGTGCCCTGTAGAAGGATTTTGTTTCTCAAAAAGTGAAAGATAGACTTGGGATTAAAAAAAAAAAAAAAAAGTTGAAAAACAGATTGAACGACAGCTTACACTTAACATAAATTAACTCGGTAATGGCGAAATGTGCTAGCCTGTGATAAATAAAAGCTACATTAGTCAATTATTAATCACACTCTAACTTGTAGCCAGAACCCGGGCCTTAAATCCGAGGCCTGAGCCGCCTCACAAACAGATAAGACAGGGCCTGATCGATGTCTTCCAGGGGCGATCGGCAAGGCATCAAAGACTCAGTGGGCTCACCAATGGGAACGGCCGGAAGGTTCTGGAAACACGGAGGGGGTGAGCCCATTCCTTGGAGACAGATCCTCTACCGCCTGCGGAAGGGACAGGGCCGCGGACGGCCGCGTGCACGGGCTTCGCCTCCCTGTCGGACTCACGTGGCCTGAGCATCCGAGACACGGAGACACCGCAAACAGATGCTCACGTCTGCGTGGGTGACGCCGCCTCGGAGGTACGTCGCTGGTCTTGCCCCCGGAACGACCGGGTTACGTCCTTTAAATCTGCCCCTAGAGACAGCCCTGCCCTTCCCCAAGGCTTGTTGACCAAAGAGTTGACGTTTGACATTCAGGCCGGCGGAAAGCGCAGAGCGAAAGCCAACCTGCCTCTGCCCCCAGGGGTCCTCCTCCGGTGGCCATCTGAACCGCTCGGGCCGGACCGGCCAACGAGGAGGGCCTGATCCCAGACGGCCATGGCTGTGAGGACGCAGCCTGCGGCGGGCGGCCTGGCACGCAGGCGCGGACGCGAGGCGCCCCTGGCCTGGGGACCCCACCCCGCCAGCGCGCACCGTGGGACCTGGTCGGCGGCTTGGCCCCAGCACCGCACACCCATAACCACGACCATAGGGTCCTAGCTCCTTGTGTCCAGCTGAGGCCGCGAGGCCACCTGTCATGTCCCAAAGAGCATGCTGGGGTCGTGGGGCCGGTGTCCGGAGAAGGCACCCGCTCGGCGTGGGCCAAGTCGCAGCGACGGCAGGAACCGAAGAGGCCACGTCCCCAGCGGCCCCACCGGCTCGATGGCTCTGCCCGTGCCCGGCAGATGTTCGAGGGACGCTCGCCGAACTCAGGTCACAAACCCATCTCTCCAGAGCAAAGGAAGGAAGCGGTTTCTCTTGGAAGGGCCACGGTCCCGTCGCCGGCCTCCGCTTCCTCGACGGGACAGGAGGGGCCCGGGGAGCCCTCCCTGAGCCCCGCGCGCCCGCCGCCTCGCACACCTGAGCCCCCCACCCTGCGACTCCCAGGTCTTCCCCGCGATGACATATTCCCATATGCCTTGACATGAAAGTGGCAGAAGGGCCCAGAAGTTGTTGATTTCAGCTTACTTCCATTTTTATAAGTAAGAATAAACTCAAATTGTACCAAATGCAAATTCTCTGAGCGTAATGAGCTCCAAAAAAAAAAAAAAAAGAACAGCTGTGGCTGCGCGGCAGCCACTTCCTCCAGCTCGGGGAGCCACGAGGCGGGTCACCCGGGCCGCGGGATCGAGTGGCCACGCTCTGCGGATCCTCTGACCACCTAAAGCCCCGTCTACAGATGAGGAAACTGAGGCCCGGGGAAGGGAGGGGAAAGGCAGCGAGGGAACAAAGCCCCAGGCTGCCAGGGCTTTCCCGCTCTGGGCCGCCGCACTCCCCGACCCGTTCACAGCCAACCTGAGCTGGAACGGGCGCGGCGAACGGGGCGGGCTCCAAATCGAGGCAAAGCGTTTCTTTCCAGGCACCCCTCGAGCCAATGGTTCCTTCCACGGCTATAAAGGAGAGCAGGAGGGAGACAAAAATCATACATTAAAACACAGGCTGATGTTTAAACTTCTCCCTTCCTCCGGCTGAGATATAATTTTTCTTTCGTCCATAAAAAATTCAGATAGTGTGCAGAATGTTTATATATGACCAAGGTCCCTCTTTAAGAGGTTTATACTTTTACTTTATGACCTGTCCTTGATGTGACACTTCCGCTCATCAGAAAGGGATTTATAAAATAATCCTGAAGGTGAGGAGCACACATGTGTCAGGGACTCGCCGGCTTCACGACACGAAATTTAAGAAGAGAAAGAAATCCCGTTAAGCTCTCTTTAGTCACCAATAGACATCAAAGGTAATAATTAAAGCAGACAGACGTCATAAAACAGAAATTTATGTCTCTTTTAATAATGCACAAGCCCCGCAGTGTGTAAAACATCGATTAGGTGGAAAGAACATGAAAACGCTCCGGGAAGAAAAATCTGCGCGCCGTCGCGGGGTGTTTTTCCCTTCCTAAACGCCGCCGACGGCAACAAAAAAAGTGCGGATCTTCTTTTTTCCCCCAAGTTTAAACCAAAGTCTTTGAAAACCTTTGCCATCTGTGGGTACATGAACTATGAATGACCCCGGATGATTTGCACTCGGCTCAGAATCCCTCGGAAAGCTCGGGAAAAAGTATCATTAAGAATGACTGATGACTGTCAGTCAGGGTTGACCTCACCCAGGCTTTGGTCTCTGCCTCAGTAATAAGCTGTCTCTCATTAGCACCAACACTCCATAAAAGGGGTGTGTTTAGTCACAGGATAGCGGCCTTCTAATGCCCACTGCTTCTCCCCGAAAGATTGATTAGGCCGCGTTTTTACTGCCTTCCCAGCACAGACAGGGCCGAGCTGCAGAGAGCCAGGCCTGCGTGCCACAGGCGGGGGCGGGCGGGGAGGCTGCCTGCAGAGGGGGGAGGCGGGGAGGGGGCGGGCGGCCTGCTCCCCTGGCGGAACCCGCCTCTCGAGAATGACCCAAGCACATAGCCCTGTGCGTGTTCCCCTCCGGGGCCTGCAGAGCAGAGGCCGGGGAAGCCACCGTGTCTGTCGAAATGGAACCGAAGGAAGGAACCACTTAAGTGGGAGCTCATCCTGCACACAGAAGGGGATCCTCCTGCCTGTAACGCGCTCTCTCCCCCCTCTCCCTCTCCCTCTCAAATCAGCAGTTCCCAGCAAATCAATGAGGAGGCTGCCTGCAGAATTAGGCCTCATAACCAGCCTGACATCAAAACACAAAGATGTAATTATTACCCATTAAAACCGAACATGTGTGAAACGGAAAAAAAAAGCCCTCCCTATACGAGCACATAAAACCCTTCCACGGCGTTGGTATTAAACTAGTAAATTATTTTTAAGAAGCAATCGCTATAGAAACAGACAAACGAATTTATGTATCTGAAACCTCCGCGCGCCCCTGCACGCCGGCCCCGCGTTCCCGGGCGGAAGCACGGAGGCATGACTGTGTCATTATCTCCGTCACCGCCCTCGACGTCTCCAGCCAGCAGCATCGGGGCCTGGCGCCCGGGGGGGGGGGGGGGCTGGCAGGTAGCACTCTGAGCAGGTGCTCGGGGGATCGCATGGGGAGGCCGCGTCCCCGGCGGCCCTCCCCCCTGCCACACACGTCTATAAACAAATTTAGCTCGCGGGGTGATTAATTTGCAGAAGCCCCTTGGGAACGAGCCAGCCTCTCTGGTCTAATGCCTTCAGCCAGCGACTCCCAGAAATGTCGCCAAACACCACGAAGAGCTCCCGCTTCCAGAAAACGCCTGCGAACCTTGAGACTTGCTCGCCGCGTGCCCCGCACCTCCTGGATTTGAACTTCTTCCCACGAAAACCAGGGGTGCCTGGGGGAGCCTTCGAGAACCGGGTTCAGGTGGAGCCTGCCTAAAGCGGACGCGCAGCACCTCCTGTAAGCAACTCAGAACAGGCCATCCTCCGGGGTGGGTGTCAACAGCCCTGAGCCTGAACCTCCGCAGGGGGACCTCTCTGTGCCCACCATCGCACAGCCGCCCGGGGACTCGGCACGGAGAGCGGAGGAGCCAGAGAGAGCAGGAGACGAGGCTCTTCTGTGGCCCTTTCGGTCCTACCCGGCCCGAGAGCTTCGGGGACTCTGCTTTCCCCAGGCCATGGCAAGCGGGGGCGGCGCGCCCAGCAGGCACCTGTCTGCACCTCCCAGCCCGCCTAGGCCTGGGACTCCTTCTGCTCCCTCTTCCTAATTGCAGGCTCGTTACTGACTTTTAATTGACACGTTCAATACCTGCCGGACGAAGTGATGAAACTGTCCCACCGCACAAAGCAAAACCCCGCAAGGTAGCACTACGCCCCAGCACAGCCGCCCGGTGCAGCTGCCAAACGCGGCCCCCCCAGGCTTCGCCTCCGCAATCCCCAGGGCGCGATCTCCGTGGATGTTATTGGTGTTTCGCACAGAATCCACCGAGTCCTAACAGTCTGCGCTCCTCCTGGGCAGCTTACAGTATTGACAGAGTGTTTCTTCCTAATTACTTTCCGGAGTTACAGCAGTTTCCCTAAAATTTCCTAAATTAAAAAATTTTTAATATGTCTATGTACACATATTTAGTCTCCAAGTTTGGGGACAGCGTGAAGAGACCTCGGCGCAGCAGGGCCGCGCGAGGATGCTGCTCGTGGGGACACGGCTGGTTGGCATCTGGCTCTTCTCAGCGTTCACACCTCCCCAGGTAACAACAGAGCTGAGCGGGAACAAGGGGCACGCGCGACCGTGTGTGTCCTCACGCAGCTGAGAACGCAAGCAGGACCGGCTCTCAGTTTACCGCGTCCACACAGGGTGCCCCACCCCCGCGACACACGCTGCACTCGAAACAAATATCCGCCACGAGGCTCGCGTTGCAAGGCCACATCTGCCCGAGCTGCGCGTGACCGCGACGCGAGCCCGGGGCTGCCTCGCCAGCCAGGCCTCTGAACCCTTCTGGACAGAGCCGCTCCTGGGCCCGCGTTCATCGGGCTGCCGAGCCGCTCCTCGCTATGAATCTTGCAGCTGGCTTTTAAAAATAGTCAAATGTAATAAATACAGGTTTCTGAAAAGTTCACATTCCCCAGTCAGAATGTATACTGACCTTCACTGCCGGTTTAATTTATTTCGTCGGATGATCTTGCTGAAGATGCACTTTCCTTCCGACTAAAAACGGAGGGTTTTTTTACAACCAAATCGCCTCACCCTCCGTTCCGTCCAAGCTCCCTGTCCCCTCCCACATGCCCACGCCTTCAAGCCAGCTCTCGAGTGGAATTTATAAGCCTGTGAGCACTTGACCTATATTTACCATATGCTAATTTTCTCCAGAAAAAAAGGGGGGGCCTGGAACACACCTTTCACCA